>JARTUT010000019.1:600000-775076 GCA_030674115.1 Micraspis discolor
CTTCTCTCATAATGAAAAAGGGGAATGATAATTCCGAAGAACCATGGTGTGGTGCGAGTTAGTCACGATTGCCGCATGATTATCCCAGATAATCAAGCCCTCAAGTGGAATTGTGGAACGGTTTCGAGGTGACTAACATAACAACAAAAGATTTATTCAACATACACAGTTCATACACAATGTACATATATAAATACGTACATGACTGTTTTCATATTTTCTAATTTTATAATAAATAGTTCCTACAAAAAATTTTTACCAATTTTTTGTTGTTGTCAGGTGGTATAATAAACCTCACAATAATTCAAAATGTATGTACATTCCGAATGTACATTTGCAGAAAAATAAAAAGAAAAAACCAGCTTTAAATTGTTCAATATAATTTATTGGATTATGATCTTAATTGCAACTGATAACTACAATTGGGCGTATTGATTGTATTCTCTATAAAGAATTGGCAAATATTCATAAGGATGAACATGAACCACAGAATCTTACTTTGGTTATCCGATTTACAGGATCGCCTACATAAATAGATTTTTCATCAAATTTGGAGGCTATACGATCCATGTGTTCTTTCAGTGATTTCAATTCCTGTGGCATCGTGTAGTTTTGTCACTCTCTTGTACCTACTTTTATTCAAAACCATTCATAGTATTTGATTTTGGAATGTTTGCAGTTTCGGATTTAGATGACACCAAGTAAGAGCTGCATAAGTAATAATCGCCGAATAAGTGCCGTATAAATTAGTTTTTTATTTTCTTTACTTAATGAACTGTTTTTGCACAATATAGAGAATATAGGGTTAGTTTCGCTGCGTAATATATTTCCGAAGTGTTGGTGGAAATTTGATCGCGAGTCTAGTGTTACCTCTAGATATTTCACAGATTCTTTCTGTTAGATTATATGATTGTTGAGTACTAGGAGTGAGATTAATTTCGAGTCCTTAAATTACCTACTGAATAGAATAATCTCAGTTTTATTTTCATTGACTTTGATTTTCCATTTCTTATAATAGTCCGTCATTATTTGTAATCTACATTGTAGTTTTGCTGCAACTATGGGATGAAGGAGTGGGCGTAGATTTCAGGGTCATCTGCAAAGAGTGCAGTATTTGTGTTGGGGAAATTCGTTTCATCGTGTATGTACAGGCTGAAGAGCTTGGTCCCAAGGACGAACCCTTGAGGTACTTCCGCTTGTATTGTAATTGGATTTGACAAAGTTTGGTTTAATTTGACCATGAATTTTCTCTCCGATAGATATGTATGTATCAGTTTTATGATAAATGTGGGGAGTATCTTTATGTACTTTCTATATTGTGGATCTTTTCGAAAGTTTTGGCCAGGTTTCTGTTGGTCAGTCACAAAATGTTTTAAATCCTGGTTTAATTGTGGCATGTTATTGGGTTTTATATTGATGGTCTTTGTCACCTTGCACAGTGAACCTTCAGATCGGTTGAGTTTTCAAATTTTCCTATTCCACTGTTGATTTTTATAGTTTTTTTCTTTTTATCCTAGCGGAGAGTGATTCTGAATTTCTTTTTTCTAAAGGATCAAGAGCGTTGCCAGCGTTTGCGAAGTTCGATCAAGTCAATACTTAATATATGCGGGTAGTGATTCGGAGTATGGATGGACATTTTCAATATTTGTCCTAATATTTGCGTGAATGAGACATTTTGTAAACTTCAGTATTTTTTGATGAGATACTTCTGGTTGAACCAGAAATGACCAATTTTTTTTTATTTAAATGAGATACCCTGTATATTTCTGCAGATTCTGAAAAAGCACCTTGTTTTGGAACTATCCATACCAGGTTCGATGTAAAAATTATCTGTAAAAGGAAAAATACAGCCCATTAGACTTTTTTCTTTGGGGTTATCTGAAATCACGTGTTTATGTTAATCGACCAGCACGCTTGCAGGAATTGAGACAACGGATTCTTGATGAATGTGCATTAATACATGGAGAAGTCTTGAGAAAAGTTACTCAAGAATTTGTTAATAGACAGGCATATTGTCAGGAGGTGAATGGAAAGCACTTTGAACATTTAAAATGATTTTTTATAAAATTACTAGCTGACCCGGCAAACGTTGTTTTGCCATGTATGTTATTTCTAGGAAACATTTTTATAGGCAAATAAAAATAATTACCTACCATATGTGTGCGGGGAAGTATACTCTATTCAAAGTTTATTTGTAACTCGGTTGGCCATGGAAGTTTGACACATTTCACTCTGTATATTAAAAAGTTAGGTTGGGTTCGCTATTTTCCTGTCAGATTATTACGCACTGTTGTCTATATCACATAAAGGTCCTAGTAAACTTGGATTCACTTAAAATGCCAATTTACTTCTGAACCTTGGAAGAGTTTCGAAAGGTTTGAAATTATTATGGCAGAAATTTCTAAAGGAGCTGCTCTTATTTTGATTGGGATGTTGTATGATAACCTCAAAAATATTAATTATAATATTTAAGTTACCGTTCATCAGGGATGAACATATTTTAAGTGATTTTCGGGAATCTGAAGAAGTTTGAACATTAATCTGTTCATCATGATACATGAAACTTCCGATTGGAATTTGTTTGATATTCCAAAGGACATTGCTTTAATCGTTTGGAAGCTGGTTCAACATTTCAAAAGAATTAAGGAAGGTATCACAAAGAAGTAATGTTGAATCTGAAGATGTAGCTAATAAGGAAATGGTATATATTCTTGAGTGCAGAATTGGAACAGAGCATCTCACTTCTATGAAACACTTCGATTTAATTATCAACAAAATAAGATTCAATACAAGCTTGTATTCTGAACATGTTCTAGTTGATCAATGCAAAAAAGTGATGGTAGGCACATTTAGTTTTTCAAATCTCTTATTTATCTTCATAAAAATACCTTCATTGTGATCTTCTCGATGAGAGCTATACATGCTTCGTTCAGTAGGTATTCTCTGCAAATCTCTTGGTGATTATGTGAAATGAAGGTTTCATTTTGAGTCACTGACGAAAAGAGTTAATTCTTCCATTCAATATATATTTTTTATCGTGATTGTTTCATAGTTTTGTTGGTCTGGGATATACTCAGCTCTAATCACATTCTCAATATTCAAAATTGAAATAATAGCTTTTAACATAAAGAATCGAATAAATGTTGATTACTTCTAAAGTTCTTTCAATCCGAATAATATCTCTTACAGGTATGTTATGTATACAACAGAATATTTTGAAGAATTCATAAATACATTCATGAGCATTCACAATACTGAACACTATGGAAAGTGATGTATGTGTTCATTTCTTCGTTTGCTTTTTTTTTCAAATAAGAACTGAGAGATGAATAAATTTCATTTACTCAACCCTTCATCACTGAGTTAGTCAACAATTCAGTAAAGATTGTGAATTGATCATACTTGACTGAAGTGGAAGCATAAAGCACAATTACGAAAAATTATACAATACTTATTCACATATAATAAAAAAATATTGAAAATGCTTTTTATTTCTCTAACAAATAAATTTCAATATGACTTCTGTCATATTGACTTTTTGAAAATTGATAATTCTCAAAAGGTTTCTTACTTTTCTCCTTGATAAAGATAGAAGATGTCTATCGAAACGTCGGAAATAATTACATCCACAATAGATGATGGTAATAGCCCAAACAATCATTCAACACGAGCTCCATCATCAACAATATCTCGTCATCAATCAAACTTGAATTATACAAATAAGGATAGAACATCAATGATCTGAAAACGATGAAGAATAAGGATCTACCATAATCAAATTAGATATAATTCAATTATTAATATTCAATGTGTAGACTTTTACTATTATCAAATAACTTCCAATCATTAATGAAATCAAAATAGATATTTGAAAACTTAAATGAAATATCATATGATTGAAATTTGTCAAATTATTATTAGGGTTTTACAAATTACACAATAAGTATTTTTCGAAAATTGAAGAGAATCTTTGTGAAAGAAAGAGAAGAGAGAAATTAACTTGATTGATAATAAAAAATCATCAAATGGCTATCGACCGAGGTCTTCCTGCCAATTTTACATTTATAATTTATTAATTGTATTTATTGTATAAAAAAAAGTTATTCCAATGATATTAGATGTTCATAAATTGGTAGTGCTGGTAGTTTGGCCTTTGGTGGGCTCTCTGTGTCATATTGGTGCACTAGTGAAGAAGCTCGGTATGGGGGAAGGGCCTATTAGTCCAGGTTCAGCTATCCGATTGATGATTCTTAACAAACTTATCCACCTGTAGGAGAAAAATCTTCTTTTAATGCCAACAGATTGTGTTCCTTTTACTAAATGAAAATGAGTAGCATATCCTCCTAATAATAACTGTTTATTAGCATGTAACAATAATTTACTTACATACATTTCAAATTATATCCTTAAAAGAAGTGACAACTTGATTTCTTCTCGACATTATTCCACATCCATTACTTCAGTGAACAAATCAGACTCATCATCAGATAATTCTGGATCTGAATCACTTTCCTACAATGAAATAATAAATGGAGGAATATTATCTATAGGTAGGTTACCCATATGTTTAGTCCAATCGTCTTCAATAAGTCGTTCGCAATGTAAATAAAAATTTTGCCACATTTCAGGTGTACATTTTGAAAGAGCCAGAGTCCATAAATTGAACAGTCTATCCCTTGTGTAAGGATGAGAATTTATGTTCTTGTTGTAGAAGTTTTTACAAAACGCCCATGCCATTTCAATAGGATTATATTGGCAATTGTATGGGGTAATCTAAGAACTTCATGCCCATGCTCTTTCAAAAGTTCATCAATAACGTATCGTCTCTGTCGGTCAGTTCTAAATGGTAATATTAAATTCCAAAGTTGTTTTTTATTTAAATTCCGATCGAAATCAATTTTGTTATTCACTAACCACTTCTGCATATCAATTTTCTTGCTTGAACTAGTTGGTGGCTTATCCAACTGCACTGAATGATATGGTGCATTGTCCATTATGATCACAAATTTACCAGCAAGCTTTGATAAAGCTGGAATTAGTTGATTAATAACCCAATTTTGAAAAATTTCACTGGTCATAGTCTTGTGATTGTCATGGTCATTATTCTTCGAATCTAAAATGAAATCACAACCCTCCAAAAATCCAAAATTACTTCCTGCATGCAAAACAGTGAATCTTTTACCTTCAGATTTAATTTTTGATGGATTTCCTCTCATATCAGATTCTTGTGTCCATCGACGAACAGATGAACCATTTTGGTAAATCCAAGTTTCATCAAGAAACACGAATCTTATATTTTCATCCATCGACTTAAATTGCAAAAATTTTCTCAGGAAAGTAATTTTGGCTGCAACGACATGTTTTTGTTCACATAAAACTTTGCGACCATTTACCTTTTTATATTTATAACCCATTGATTTAATAATATTGAATAATGAAGTGCGTTCTCCCTTATAATCCAAATGTTCCTTAGCGAAGTCAGTAGTGTGTCGATAGAAAAGTGTTCATTTTTCAAATTTCAATTCCAAATTTGTCGTTGCAGGTCTTTTCTAAAAATGAAATCGTCTACTTCTTGTGTTTTTTTGGGCCTACCAATGGAAGGAAACTCTTTATCGTCGTCTTCATTAAGAATTCCTCTGATTGAATTAATATGAACCTGTAATGAAATTTCGATTAGGATAAAACATAATATTTACATCTCACTTACGTAGAAAATGTTTGATACACTTTGCTGTATCGTTGAGTCCATAACTTCCTGACAACTATGCGCAGATTTGAGTGCAAGATAGCATTTTTTGATGCTAAGTCTTTGTTCTTTAGTTATTACTTTAGGCATTTGAAAAAAATTCTGAAATATTTTGATTCTCTTCAAAATCAAATGTGACAAATGACAAGTGAAAATTGGCTTAACTGCTTGACATCGGCAACGTCGAAATCCGAAGAAACACTGATGCCAACCCAAGAAACTGAAATCATGGCCACCCGCGATACAAATAAACTTTGAATGTAGTATATTTATAATCGAATGCATTATAAAGAATTAAAATATGTTTTATTCAGGTTAATAAATAAATCTTTATTAGAGTAACGAATATATTTTAAATAACAGTCTTTGATAGCTATCTAAACATCAAAAATAAATATTTATATTTTTACTATCAATATATATATATTCTTTTGAACTTTTGGCTTACAATATTTAGTTAGCAAACAATAAAGCATACAGATCAGGGGTTAGTGACGGGGTGTCATACAATTCGGCGTATCACATTAAAGCCTAGGGAAAAAACCCCCGTAAAAAACCCTGGCTCCCCGCCTAAGTGTGAAAGTACAAAAATAAGCTGAAATATATTAGGGATTTCTTTCTTCAAGAGTGGTCTTCTATTGATGGAAACAGAGACTTCTTCAAGGTACCCACATCGAATCTGGAAATAAAAGACAAAAGCAGAAAAAAGAACTGAATATCAAAAATATAAAATTTGAAAGAGATAAAGAAAACTTCCTCAAATTAGCCTTTTTGGATTAACTCGATATTGTGAATCAAGGATTTTTTAACATAACAAGCTAAACCGTAAATTTTACAAAGGAGATATTCAATGAATACATAACCTTTTATGGTTGCACTTCAACGAAGAATTTTTTTTAGTATCCGTATGTGTCTCTTGAAGGAGAATAATCTCAGCACCCTAGTCCTTTGCTAGTTTAGAAATATAGCCACTCTTGTCCTTAGAAATACCTTCTATATTCAAATCTATTGTAATACACAAAATTTGTCGCCAATCTGCAAGGAGGATTCTTCGAATCGGGTCTTGCGGTCCAAGTGATGATTTTTCAGATCTTCTTATGTTTGAAGTCTGCTATGGAACCCATTCAAAGGGAAATCATCATCCATAGTTGAGGAAGATTGTGATATAAATATATATATATAAATATCAATTATGGCAGTGGAAAAAAAAATTAATCTCTTAGCGCAATAAAGTGTACAATATTTTTGGTTTTACACAATATCCATCTTGTCCCTTCCAGAAAATAAGTGGATATTGCAGAGCGTCATATGAACGTTGGGTATCACAGATGAACTGAAGATCATTATTTCTTCTTCGATCACGATTTGTCGCGTAGCTGTACGGTCGCCAACCATGATGCCACGTCTTCAACAACAGGTGCATTGAATCTACGTACATGCTCTCCAGCTGGTGTTCTATCAGGATTGATGACAATAGCGTGATTGTCACTTTGTAGCTTTTGCATGTGTGCTTTGAAAAATTTTAATAATTCATTCTGCTCATTTAAGAGAGCGTCTAGCTCACTGACGATACGCCTGGCAAAAGGTGAATTAAGATTATGGAAGTCGCAACGTGCATCCGTGCGATTGGCGAGTGCACGTTCGGAGTCCTCGCCACCCATAAAGTATATTTGTAAAAATTTATGAGATTCGTTTGGCATTGGCAGCAATGAGACCACTTTGTAATAAACTTGGCCTTTGATTTTAAACGTGGAATTAAATTGTTGACCGTTTGCTGCAACATTGCTGACCGTGCAATGGCTCAGGTGGTGTTTCAATTTCGGTTAGTTGTACTTTTCCTGATGAGCAACACATCCCAAGTGGCTCATTTTCAAATTTAAGTGCATGACAATGCGGGCATTCCTTCTCCAAAGTACCAATAACCACTTTGGAATGAGCATAATATTCAACATCAGGCTCGTAGTGGAATGCAAGTCGAAGAAATGAATTTGACGTAAATGATCGATGAATTTGTTGGCGTTGTTGATCAATTCCTCTATGTCTGTCGACTATAAGTCTGCGAGTTTGTCTTCGTTCTAGTTGTCTTGGTTGATTTTGTTCATCTCGAGCCCCATGTGATCGTTGTCCACGTAACTGCGACATTCTCGCACGCAAATTTGCATTGTCTTCTTGAATTTGTTCGCTTGATCTTCGTGCTCTTAAATCTCGTACGGCTGTGGAACTGCTCGTTCGACGACTCAAATTGGCCCCTTTGCGCTTTTTTGGCATTGCTGACTGTACGGGTAAAAAAAATTAATTATATTTGATAAGCTTTATCAACTGTTAATAAATGATTTTATTAACATGACATTCATTGACATGACATTCATTGACATGACATACATTGTGATGGCCGACAACTGTGTAGGGAGTGAGAAAGAAAGGAGACCGGCTTCGTTCTCATCCCTACTCCGTGCTGTTTACTGGGCTAGAAATGACACCTGTAGACATCTGTCGGGGATAACTAATTAAATGACGATTGATCAGTTTTCGACCGGAGAGCAAAAATGATTAAATTACTGAAATGGCTATTAAAAAATAAGGGTTGATCGTAGAAGGGTGAATATTGAGGATTGTATGTATTTTTGTATGTTGTATCATAAAAAAATTGAAATGAAAAATTTTGTATAAAAAATAAAAAAAAAATTAGGGGTAGACTATCCCTAACATTAAGGGGGATGAAAAATAGATGTTAACCGATTCTCATAGATACCGGATAAACACAACAAATTTCATCAAAATCGGTCAAGCCGTTTCGGAGGAGTTCGATCACGCACCCCGTGACAGAAGAATTTTATATATTAGATTTTTAATAAAAAATACACGATGAAAAGCAGAAAGAGTTATCTACTACAAAGTATTTCGTTTTATTTCTCACTATTGATACAAATAAAAACGATTTATTTATTTCAATGGATTCTTTCCCAAATGTACAAAAAAATTGAATTTCTTCTTTTACAGAGAATTTTTACATAGAACCCGATATGGACAGATCCGAAACAAGGTCCAATTTTAGAATCTGCATAAATATACAGGGTGTCCCTTTTGAATAAAAAATGTTTTTGTCATTTTCGGTTAAACCGGGAGTATCTCATTAATGAAAATATGCTCATCAGATGCATTGTGGTCCATTACACTGAGCTGCCAAATTTCAAAAATATTGCCCGTTTCGTTTTGAAGATATTAATTTGGTGACAAACTTTATCCCAACCCTGTATTTTTATTCAGAATTTTGTGATACTCCTTCCAGTTAGTAGTTGAATAGCCATAAATGTTTTTATTATATTCATCGCGGAAGTTTTCAAATATATTGAATTTTACATTGTTATGGCCAGAAGGTAACTCAGGTAAGGATTCGTGTTCACTTATACTTGTGAAGAATTTTGTTAACACAATATCTATTTTATAGGGGGTGGTATTGTTGTACCAAAATAGGGTGGCAATGCATGATGAATATGCATGATATAATATCGTTGTGTTCGTCAATGACCTTTTGAAGGAGAACAGGCATGGTGAAGTGAAAATGTTTGCGGACGACACAACTCTAATGCATAAATCAAAAAATAGACAGGAGTTGGTTTCAAAATCTAGAGAGTCGTTGAATTGCACAAAACAGTAGTTTCAAATTAACCATATGGCGGTAAATGAGGGAAAAACTCAAAGAATAATACTTACAATGAAAAAGTCAATGGAACTCCAATCTTTGAATCTGCTGGGTTTCACTCTGGATACAGGATTGAGTTGGTCAAGACACGTCGGTGAACAATGTAATAGGTTGTCTTCATCTATCTATGCCACACGACGAATAAAATCCATCTTGGGCTCAAGGGAGGCAATTCTCACTTATCATGCCGAATTCCACAGTGTGGCCACTTATGGCATAATCCTGTGGGAGGCTTCTCCTGGAATGCATAGAGTCTTTCTTAAACAAAAACGAGCATTAAGATCAATCGCTGGAATTCCAAATACTCAAAGTTGCAGAAGTGTATTTAGGGCAGAGCTGTGCCAAAGCATTGTGCTTAGTGCTCGTGAAAGCACTCTAAACACTTTAGTGCTTCCGAGCACTTTTCAAAGGCTAGTGCTTAGTGCTTGTTTTTTTGCGGAGCACTCTCGCGAAAATCTTAGTGCTTAGTAATCCGCTAAGCACTAAGCCTTTCCGAATTCTTGAAGTAGGGTCAATATAAGCAGGTACGGTATTTGATTTTTTTATGTGCGCAAAGATAATATGATCGTTTTGAATTAATATTCAGTATTTCTTCAGTCACCATTGATTTGACTTTATGGTTATGAAGGCCAGAAAATTTTTTGTTTTTGCGCGCTTGTTACTAGTGGAACAGGCGGGCTATCGTTCTGTCCAAATGTCTGTAATTTCCGAATATCGAGCCGAAAATGGCCTCAATCGATTGGGGACCTAGAGTTTTCATTTTTTCAGAATAGGTCGAGTGTCCAAATATCTCGGTCAAGTTCGTTATTGGGCCAAATCCATCGAATAGTTTAGCAGTTAATAACATTAATTTCTTGAATATTCATCCTATCAATTCGTAACTTAGAGAATATCTAGATAGCGTTAAAAGGAAGGAATGTGCCATATTTCGAGAAAATCGTCACGAGAGAAAATTTTTTAAAAATTCCCAAAATGTTTTTTTTCAATACACGATATCTCATAAGTTATTCGTCAGATCACAACAATTTAGGGCATTTATGCAGGGTATAGGTACCTAAAATATTTTAAAATTTCATCATCATAGCGTACAATCTCCAGAAGTAATGAGTTTTTCTGAAAATGAAGTCACAGATTATATTTCTATCTATGAATTCACATCACATCAACTATAAATCTCTATGAGGGTGGTTTTAATTTTATGGGTTCATTTTTATGACAAACATGTCTAAAATACTGGTGTGTGCAGTTGTCATATTTTGAATGGAAATGTCATTATGAATTTTGCGACAAGAGGACTATTTTTTTCCCAAATGTCTGTAATTTCTGAATATCGAGCTGAAAATGATCGCCATCGGTTGGATTTGACTCGTGATGAAGAAACGGTGGTCCAATTTGAAAATGTTTGGCTGAATATTCTCTATCTTCCGAAAGAGATGAGATAGAGATTCCGTATTAATAGAATTAGTTTATTATCCAAATATAAGTCAAGTTAGTTATTGGGCCAGACCTGTCCGATAGCTCAGCCATTATGAATCTGAAATTCAGTTATAATTGATGACACTCAACTACAACAACTCATACATGGTATAGAAATGTGGAAAGAATGCCAGATCGAAGAATTTGCTGAACTGTAAGTTCACTCAACTTTCATTTGAGATATATGTTTATTGATTCTTTCACACTCATTGTGCTGGCTGATTTTGAATCGCACTCTTTTTAAGTCTGAGAAAAGACTTTAGAACAAGCGCGTAAAAGCTCCTGATCTCACGTCAGTGCTTTCCACATTTTTTCAGTAATGTGTTCTCGCTTATAAAATAATTGGTCCTCGATTATTAATTCAACTTTATGCATTGATTAGGAACAGCCATTCAGATTCAGATCGACGAATAAGATTAACTAGTACCAGAATGTAAATTGAATGCATGCGTTTCACAAAACAAATAAAATGACTTTTGAGTTTTTCCCAGTCTCGAAATCATAATTTTAGATATGTCGATGAAGCTAAAGAGTTCTCATTTCAATCAAACAACATTACATAAAAAAGTTCCCACTAAAGTGCTTAGTGCTCGAAATATTCAATTACTTTTGCAAAAGTGCTCGGTAACCCGGAGCCTTCTGTCGAAAGCGGTGCTTAGAACTCGACCCTCGAAGCCTTTTTTTTCGAGTGCTTAGGGCTTAGTGCTCGAAGCACTTTTTTTCGGTGCTTAGCACAGCTCTGATTTAGGGATTATGGAATGTTAACTCTGCCATGTCATTTTATGTTGGAAGCCATGTGCATTGTACATCTACCGAAGAGAAGAATTTTTGATGCATGGCGACGTCCATATCCATGGATATTCTACCAGAAATGCACACCAATATGAGGTCCCAAAATGTAGATTGAGGAAGACCCAAGAATCTGTCGAATTTGTGGGCCTCAAACTGTTCAATAAATTACCTGAAATAATAAAAAAATTGAAATATAATAAATTCAGAAATGAAGTCAAACATTTTTTCAGGCAAAATGTTTTTTATAGTGTGGAGTACTCACGCTTTGAATACGTTGGTTAGTTCTGAATAAACTGTATAATTCGTAAATTATGTGTCAATTGTTGATCTAGATTTGTTATATTAGGTGATATGTCTTATAGGTGTAATTTTAGATGGCTTACCTTGTATGAATTGAAGGTTTCTTTATACAATATACAATATTACAATCTTCTTTCCAAGAATTTCAACAGGGTTATACTATTTACGTATCTTTGGGATTTCTCCAAACATAATGTTTGGCATTCAAATCTACAATTATCAGTGTGTCTCTGCAATCAAGAAGGCTTTCTAATCAGCTTTCTCTAAAATTGTTTGACGGACCATTATAAAGGCACATCAGTTTTGGGCAATTTTCCTGTTGCTTACCTACCTTCTCTATTGTACAATTGGTGGATAAAGTTTTGAATGGAATTGAATTGTGCACTAGTATCGCAACGCCTTCATGAGGTGTGTTATTTGAGTGATGCTTTATAATCACTTGAAAGCCTTTCATTTCAAAATTTTCCGATGGTAAATTTACTTCGATCAGAAAACAAATTTTGTTGGATGCTCTTTTATGAAATACAAAATTTGATACTTTTTTTACGTGCCCCGTGGGCGTTCCAAGAGGCTAAAATATGTTTATGGGACTTCTTCATAAGCAATTGATAAAATAATAGAGAGTTTGAAATTTATCGGCAACTGTTTCGCATTTTGCCAATTCTTCATTCGATTTTTTGAGGTTTTGCAAAAACTCATTTATATTTATCATACTGTTCAATTTACTGAATTCATTCTTAAGATCAGAATAAGTTGAGAAATCACCTGAACTTTCTTGTGGTGTTCTACGTTCTTTTCTTATGTCTTGATGGACTTTTTCGGTTACTGGTTTTTTCCGGCGTTCCTCCCAAGTGTTCGTTTTTGGTAAAGGCGCTGGTGTGTGTTCAATATTAATGTTTTCATTTTCTTTTCTACTCCGGTGGTGCTCCCAATGGTTAATTATCGGCATCGGCGCTGGTGTGTTCTTATGGTTCATCTTTCCAACCAAGTTTTCGTAAATTAGGCAATTCACGCATTTCGTAGGTATGTCCTTTGATTTTGTGCAGTCTTTGATCATGTGTCTCTCTGCATATTTGAGGCATTTGCAAGGACTGTAACAATTTGATTATCCTATTCTGGACGGGATAATAATGAAAAGAAATGATTTCCACTAATGTCGTTCTACCGGCTTGGCAAAGCAATATAATAAAATATAATTAAGTGAACGAAACCCCTCATCTCGTCAGAGGTCATTCGATGAATGTACACACATTCGATGACCACTGGTAGTATTTGAATCTGGGAAGTCATCTGTTGTATGAATCTACAGGGAATATGAGTCTGGTTCCTGTCTTCAAGATGTAGATGGCGCTCTTTCTAGGCATTTCTGGAAGGTTCATCACATTCTTTTTTAAGACTGGCAGCCTCCTTCAATACTGTCAGTGTCATACTGTGCTGATGAGAGACAGTCACTTCGAAACCGGTTCTCAGTTGCACTAGAGGTTTTGATTATCTGAGATTACTATGCGCCAATAATGACTTGCTCGCACACTGGAATGATGATTCTTCGTAATTGTCGTTCCTTTCTAACATATTGCTTTGCCATGCCGGTTCAAGCATTGGTAAAAATCATTTTTCCTCAGAAACTTTTCAAATAATTTTGTTATGCTGCTGTTTCGTTATTAAAATAAGTAAGGACCACTTTTTCCTTTGACGACTTGATATTTTCGCCAATACTAACGTTCAAAGCTCGAAAACATCCCGCAATAAATTCAACAAGACCTCCACAGCCTTTTTGTTGTTTTAATCATTCGCAAAATTACTTTTTCAGAAACAGCGATGGGACTTAAGGCCACGAAAGATGATAGTAGACATAAAGCATACCGGAAGGCTATTGCAGATATGGAAAAGTTGATGAACCAATTTCTTGCACGACCTTGGTTACAAGTTAGATTTCTTGCAATGCTTACTCACTTTTACTGGGATGCTATAAGAGTTGTAGCTATTCTACACGATTACACAGAAACTAAAATAAAAAAGAGAATGGAAAGTTACGAAAGATGTGTGCAAACTTCAACTAGGAATGGTGATGATGATTCATCCATTTATATATCGAAAAAGAAGAAACGAATGGCTATGTTAGATATTCTTTTGGAAGCACAAAGAGATGGGAATCAGATCAACTATGAAGGAATTTGCGAGGAAGTCGATACTTTTACATTTGAAGTAGGTGCAAAAATGTCTCGAAGGTGATGATATTGGTTGAAAAACATATTTTTTTGAATTGAAATCAATACAAAAAATGTTATTCACATCATAAAATCATTTATTTCACAAGGTATTACATAAAAAACGGTAAGTACATAATAATCATGTATAAAAAAAAATTACCTAATATTTATATTATACAAAATTGGAATATAATACAAACATATCAACATTCATATATAAACATAAAGAAGTAATGAATGAAATCACATTAATACACTAGAAAAATGATGAGCATAATACGCGAAAATAAATATTTAATTCATAAATTCTTGGAAACTATACATCGATTTTTCAATTAAAAATTCATAGAGAGAACTCTTGAAATTTCTGGCTTTCTTGATATGTTCCGACAAACAATTATAAAATTTCATTCCCTAGTAATTGATCCCTTTCCTTGTCACATCCAGTCTCTGCTCCGGCATATCTCAATTGTCTCGATTTCGTGCGAAATTTAAATGACAATTCCCCCAAGTAATATATTCACGTTTATTTTCGTACACATACGTACTACTCATAATCCTTATAGCCCTCTTCTGATTGAGGAAGATCTTATCACAATGTCTTGAAAGAAACATTAAATTCGTGAATAAGTCCAGATCATTGTGGGTAAAAATTGTGTTAGGACATTGAATGTGTCAAGAGTTGTAAAAGATTGTTTAGAAAAAAATTTCTGAAAGAGAAGAAAAAGAATTCCGATCGCAGAAACAATACCTCCATTATGAATAATTTTAATTTGATCAATAACATATTTTATCAATCTTTCAAATTAGTAAGTTACAAAAAAAGCTATCTAAAGGGTAGTCTGGTAGATTGAAAAATCTTTTAAAATTATAATTTCTTTCTGAAAATCTAGACAGTTCGAAGAACTGATTCCTGTTAAAATTTTCCAACGAAGATAAGTTTTCAATAAACTAGACCTTTATCAATTTACAACTCGTTTCGGAAATTCTTCAATCTTTGTGGACAAGAAAATAAAAATTCAATATTTGCCATAAAATGTTTTCGCTTCAAGGAGCCTCTATTGTGTACCTACCGATGAAAAAAAATGTGTGATTAATGTTTAAAGTAATACAATATTTTGCTCATTATATTTTTTTTTTATTTCAAAGCGAAATCATCGTTACGCTGTTAATTTTCTTCTTATTTGTCACTTACTTATCGTTTTAATAATAATAAAGGCATTTCTAAACAGAAAAAATGTATTACCAATCGTTTATAAATATTTCCATCGCAAATGGACAATTTCAATGTTGAAAAAATCACAATTTCTCCAGAAACCTTTATTTGTAATTGCAAAGAAACTTTTTTCAATATTGAATTTCTACGTTGGAGGAAGTTTTTTCTATATTTCCATTGTTCGAATAATTTTCGAGAAGGTCTGTTTTTCAGTCATAATTGACAGTTTACTCTGAATTAACAAACGAACAAATTTTTTTTCAGCACGAATTCTTCTTCTAATATCACAAATTTGCTGAGAACAAATTGTCTGATTTTCTTCATTTTTATTTAGATAATTTTATATTACAAAAAGGTCTCTGTGTATCAAAATACCGAAAGAATTGGTAAAAATAAATATAAAACTTGAATAGAATTTTTTCGGTATATTCAAGCACAGGGAAATATTCATAATTTTCAAAACTATCATAATGAAAAAAAAACAAATTTGTTTGAAACAAATTTTAATTATAAATAAATTATTTTTGATAAAAATTTTGTTTCTTAATTTTACTCAATTTTTCTGTTGGTTAATTTATAGTAACTGCCGATTATGTTGAAAAGAATTGCGAACAATCATTCAGTCCGTAAAAATATGAAAAATCAACGAACCAGTCGAAATTATTATTAAAGTTTTTTCTTCTCAATAAAAAACAGTTCTTGAAGAATTTTCAAAAATATTTGAAAAGCCCATTTGTCCATTGAAAATTCATGAACAAAGGAATATGAATTTTTGTCGTCAGTAAATGTGTTAACGTGAAAATATTTAGTGAGCGACAAATAAAAAAAAATTATTAACAAACAGAAATCATTAAAAAAAATCATCGAGTGAGCAGAAAGAATGGGATTCCAATTTTCTGCATCGAAATCCAAGCTCATTCGATTCTCAAGAAGACATGCCAAAGATCAGCCTTTTTTAATAATAGTACCACAGGTTGATAGTTTTGAGTTTCTAGGAATGATCAACGCCTCACTTGGACGCAACATATTAAGAATGTCAAGGGATGTTGCCCGCATAACATGAACGCCCTTCGAGAATTATCTTATTATCAGTAGGATGTGACGAAGGAGTTTTATTGAAAATATACAAATCTTTTATCCGTCCAGAACTTGATTATGGATGTATCCTTTACTCAAAAAACTTACCTCAAAATACTCATCACTCCATTTGAAAGCCTCCACGTAGAAGATCGAGAAGTTCCTCTATATATTCGACGACGATAGATTCTTCAATAATATTCAGCAAAAGTCTCTGCTTCCTCGAATCATCCAGCGTCACAACTCATGAACGAATCAGAGAGCCCCAATTAAATGCATCTTAGAACTCTCTTATCGATTCCACATCTGGTCCTCCAGAATATTGGTTCACACGACCTATCAAAAACATTCCCAAAAATTTATTAAAAGCATGCCCCATAGACTCGACGCCGAATGACAATCAATTCCACCATGCAATAATGACAACATTACGGTGAATTGTCTATTTTTCGATTAATCAAAAAAGTGATTATTAATATAGGATTTGATTTATTTGAACTTTTCACACTTTCATCTTGCATAAGTACACCAAGAAGACTCCACGAAGTGAAAAAATTATTGCAATCAGTTTCCAAGAGATTAAGGAAGTCCAGAAAATAATTGTTAATTAAGAAAGGTCTATTTTGATGGAATTCTAAATCTAATGAAAAATTCCAAAAGAAAGCAGTTCTCAAAAGTGTATTAATCAAATTTCAACGTTTTGAGATTTTTAAATCTTCTTTTCATACCCAGAAAAATGTTTTATTGTAACTTGATACCTTGTGACGCCATGCGCTCATTCTCAATATGACGTACGGTTAGCAATTTCCAACATTATATTGAAATTATTAATAGTCCAAGTACAGTACCGGAGATCTGATTTTTTTCTCAATTATTCTTTTCTTTTTTCAGGACACTTATGTTTTGCCATGTTTAATTAAACTATTTATGTATTTATTAAATTTTTCTGCACAATGGTGTGTATACAATTTCGAATTCAATGAGCCATATCAAATAATTTCAGTAATAACGATTCTTATAATGCTCCCTTCCTTGTGACGTTTTGATTTGAAATTACTTGTAGATAAGTATTGCTCTATGCCTTATAGTAAAATTGTCATTTGATTTGATATCTTATTCTTCCTGTATTGATTTGTTCAGTTTCTCAATTGCTTATCCTACTGATTTTATAGTTTGATGTTAAATTATAAATTCAAAGTGAGGTTTTCGACTGGTATTTAAATTATCAAAAATGTTTGGCTTGTTGCCACAAACTGTCACATTTGAAAAAAAAAACTTTCAACCGGAATCATCATCATTACATTCAGGACAAAATTTATAAATTAGGAATAATTGATGATTTTAATGTTTTTTTCTAGGGCCACGATACCGTGTCTGCAGCCTTATCATTCTGTATGTTTACAATTGCTAATCATCCAAATATCCAGGTGAATATGTGTTGAATGAAATATATTACAACAATAAGAAACCAAGTGCTCAATATACAGTAAAAAACAACAGAGATACATAAATATGCTCTAAAGAGTGAACAAATAATTTATTATTCATTTGTAACTCGATAGTAAACATTCAGTGCACGAAACATAGATTTCTCCTATATGAAATGAAAAGGAAAACATGAGACTTCTTGAAAATAATCGAAGTATTATGCTCAATTATTGCAGTCACAATTATAGTTGTGCTTTCAGTCCTTTTGCCGATACTTTTGTGCGGGTACAAAATTAGAAATAATAATAATCACCCGCTTAATGAAGGGCAGCGGACTTCCTGAGTGGCTGGTTATACTATAACAGTAGATCCAAAAATTATCTTTGGTAGAAAAGATGTTTGCAAGGTGAATAAAAACAAGTTTGTAGTTATAATAGAATTATGTATTCACAGATAAAAATAGTTACACAATGTTCGGCACTTGAGATTACACTCACAGAAAGAGTTTTTAGGTGTCTATAATAATCAAGGATTTGAAGTCCTCTGCTCAATCTAGGGCACTTCTGGTAATATAAAATGATAAAGAGATCTGACCTTATTTGTTGTTTGGAGTTCACCACAGCTCTGCTTCAATCGTCGAGGGTAGATTTCTCAGAATAAGGTGCAGGCGCTTTGGATAAAGCTTCTCAAACTTCCACTGATGAATTGTGCCTTGGCGATATGTAATTGCTTCACAGATTCACAATTCACAACCTTTTTCTTTTACGTAGAGAATTTCAACTGAGTAATTCACATACACATGAACTAGGGTAGCTAACTGACCCGAAAACAGATTGTTTTGAGAGATTTTAAGAGGAACTTGTAGTTCTGAGTGCCGTTATGGACTCGTGAAAAGTAAATTGAAAAAAGAGAGCTTACTTGAAGATACTGTGCACAAGAGCGTCTTGAGAGAGAATGAATTTACTTGTAGTAGTACTTACCACCTTGAGAGGTGTAGAGAGAATGAATTTGTAGAGCTTACTTACCCCCTTGAGAGGTGTAGAGAGAATGAATTTACTTGATTAAAAGAGGTCGGACGTTTACAAAGTTCAGGTAGCTAAGATTAGTGATTTCCAAAATTCCGTCCGACAGAAGTCATTCTTGGAGGTGACGGCCGCTACCCCAAATTCCGAGAACTGTCCTTTGTTGCGAGAATATCACAACAACTTTGTTTGTAGGTTCAAATATTTATAATTACTATATTGGAGTACACGTTGGTACTGATAGGTAGCTACAGATAAAATTGAAAAAATTTTGAAGAAAGCCATGTCATCATAAGATTTACGACTGAACAAGAAACCACAAATACGATACCATTTGTTAACATATAAGTCATCAGATAGGAAAATAAGTGTAAAGAAAACTGATATAGGAATAATAAAAGGATAATCAATTTCTTCTCAAAGCAGAATGTTTATATGTGTATCCATAAATTCGTTCAGAAAAGCTATTTCTATGAAGTTGGGTAAATACCAACGTCCATACAAGCAAAAATTTTGGTTGGAATCTGACGTATATATTATAAGGTATTGAAAAAATCAGTTTTGGAAATTTTTCAATAATCTTCTGATGTGTCGATTCCTACGAAATAATGAAGCCTATTAGTTTCAACCTTATTCAAATATCTTCCAAGTTACAACTTGACCCTATGTGTATTCTAGGAGTAACTGAGGAAACCAAATTTCAGAAGTTGACTCCTGAACTCCTGAAAGACTTGACGGATTTGACCCAATAACGAATTCGACATTTGAGTAAAACGATAGCACGGTGTCCTACTAGGACAAGAGCACTAGAATATGTGAGATGGTTTTTATACTCTTGTTGAGCTACTTGAGTGTAATTAATCAAACTTTCCAAAACCGCATCTCCGTAATATTTGCTGATCAGAAACGTGTTAAGTACAGTGGCGGATTTACAAATTTGCCGCTAGTAGGCCATTCAATTTTTGCCGCCCCTACTGACTTTTGAAATTCAATACGTTAGTTTAATCCCGTTATTAGTATGATTGTGAACTTAATGATATTTCCGTCAGTTACTAGATTATTTTTGCAACCCGCTGTGTACTGAAGAGTTTAATGTTGACCTAACAAGTTTATTTGACAGGCAAAACAAAAAACCCCCGACTTTAAAGCGTAAAACCTCTGTAACTTTTAAACGGCTCAATCGATTTTCATCAACCATGTCTAAGAACACTCGCCCATGAAACACCTGTTATACAAAAAAAAAACTAAATTGAAATCGGTTCATTCGTTCGGGTGCTATGATGCCACAGACAGACAGACAGACACGTCAAACTTATAAAGCGTCGGGGGTTAAAAATAGCAGCATGTACTAATTATAAGGTGGGGAAATGTATGACTTAAAAATACCTACACTTTATGAACATAGACAAAATAATGAGCGGTCAGAAAACATTGTTTTTGTTCCATATTTTTATTGCAATTAACAGTTTGAAAACAATACAAACTATTTCTATTAAAATATAACATGATAACAATCAGTTAATGGTGACAGACAATGAGATCGAATAAGTTTTACATTATTTTCTTGCGAGATTTTAAATTTTGCAAAATCATCAATTATATCGTCGTATGAAATCTTTTTCATAACTTCTGACTCTATGCACAAAAGAGATAAAACATTAAGCTTTTCTTGACTTAAAGTAGATCGTAGAGTTTTTAACCTGTTTTGAGCAAGAAAAGCTTCTCTCACCTGAACAATTTGTCACCGCTGTGCACAGAGCCATGTGAAGTGCTTTATCCAAGCTTGGATATATATGCTCCAAATTCTGTTTTCGCAGAAACAAAGATAGACTTTACTATTAATGCAAATTTTGATCAAAATCGGCCTAGTAGTTTTGGTGTGCTTGAGCAACAATCCCAACAACTAAACATCCAAACTCACTTCCACATTTATTAAATATTAGTAAGATCATAATGATTTGAACCATCCAAGAATAGTGAAAAGTTCACCCGCAAAATTCAATATTTGACACGACCATCAACAACGTCTGCCTTCACGCGTCTGCAGCGTTCCGGTTGCTCACTCGGGTATCTGCCCCCGCTCCGCACCTCACCAGCGCTATTGCCGCCCCACAACCGCCGAATTGAAAAAAATAAATATGTGGTCCTCCACCAATTACTTTAAAGAATATCCATGAAAAATTTCAAAGAGATTGTACCACGGAATCACGTAGTTCCATACAAACGTTGACCCCATTGTTGACCCCCTTAAGGGTACAATTTTGATAAATATTTTATGCTAAATGTTAAACCGGACTTCAGACTACACAATTCAAGGAGATTCATGCAAAAGTGCGCAGTAGTTTTTGCGTCATGTTCATTCAAACAAACGGATGGACAGATAGACAAACAAGAAATAAAAAAAAATCTAATTCTACTCAGTTACTCATCTTAAGCCATCTTAGCGAATTTTTCAATTTCTCTTAAGTCTAGATGCAGGAGATAACTATAAATGTTACTGAGACCTGTTCTGTCTGTTCTTTTAGTAACACTATTGTTGTTTTCGTTAATAAAGCACATATTTCTTGGAATATTCTTTTATGATAATTTTTGCAAAAGGAGAGGACCTTCGCTTGCTCAAAATTAAACGAGTGAAGGTTTTTAACTGCATGATTGGACAGCGCACAATTTTCGGATAAAGACCTGATGTCACTTCGATGGCCAGAAAAACGACGTTTCAAGGACTGAGATGTTTGTCCTATATAGATGCTGGGGCAATCATTGCAAGGAACTGAATAAACGCAGTCAGAATGGTTAAAAAGGGGAATTCTGTCTTTTAATCTGGAAAACAGAGCTCCATTTGAGAAAACGTTATATTTGGCAATCTTTACATTTCTGATGTTGGATAGAATGTGGATCAACTTATTGGTGAGACCAGGAAGATAGGGCAGGGAGGCAAATTTTGGGATATCCAATTCTGAGTTGGTGGTGCCATTGATAATTCTTCCTTCATTGTTCTGGGGTGCAATGGAAAGTTCTTCTTGTGCTGTTGGGGTGCAGTAGATGAGTTTATTAAGCAGGCCTTTAGGGTAGCCATTCTCTCTGAGGACGTTATACAATTCTCTGAAGGCTGTCCTCTGATAATCTTGATGTGCAATCTTATGAATTCTATCTTTCAAGTTTCGGATCACGTTCACTTTCACTTTCCAATCATGATTTGATCGATAATGGATGTATCTGCCTGAACTAGTTGGTTTTCTATACCAGTTTAATCTCAAGGTGTTGTCTGGGGCTCTGATAACTCTTGTGTCTAGGAAAGGAACCGAATTCTCATTCTCCTCTTCCACCGTGAACTGGATGTGTTCATCATAAGAATTAAACACCCTCAGAAGCTCCTGTAGTCCATCTGCAGGTATTGCTGTGATAATGTCGTCCACATATATTATAGATATAGGAAGGCCGGTTCAAAAGAAAGGCTTAGGAGACAAACATTTATTAATTCTGTCATGACGATGAATGCCAGAATGGGGCTGAGGTTACTTCCCATGGGGCAGCCGAAAATCTGTGAGAAGTATTGTCCTTTGTAAACGAAATAATTGGCATCAAACAGGAATTTGAGGATCCTCAAAAAACATTCTTCTGGTATACTTGTGACTGAGGCAATTCTTGCCCAATGTATCCTTATGATTCTTTCTGTGATCTCCCACGATATGTTGGTGAACAGACTAACTACATCCAATGAAACTATCACATAATTTGGAGGCACTTGGAGGTTGTTAACTTTTTCTGCAAACTCGTAAGAATCTTTCATAGAATAGTTGCTAAAATTCTCCTTGAAAGCAGTTGAGAGAAGGTCAGCCATAAATTTGCTGAGATTGGAGGTGGGAGAGTTCAACGTTGAAACGAATGGCCTCAATGGTACATCTTGTTTATGAATTTTCGGTAGTCCATAAATGCCTGGTGGGGTGCCTTTATAATTGTTGAGCTTGGTTGCAGTAGGTGAATCAACCCAGCCATTATCTTTAAGTTCTTTGATGAATTTGTTACTAGAGGTTTGGAATTTATTCGTTGGATCAGAAAGGATTCTTCTATAGACAGTGTCATCGTCAATCAGTCTAGACATCTTTTCGTCATATTGTGCAGATGAGATAGCCACAGTGACATTTCCTTTGTCAGCCCTTGTAATCTTTACGTCTTCGTGGTCCTTCAAGAAGTACTTGGATTTCATGAAAATGCGGTGATGAAGAGTTTCTTGATTCCATCCCGACTGTAGGAAATTAGTGATTGCATTGGTGGTTCTGGCTCTCAGCAAGTCTTGAGTCTCTGGAGGTGACATCTTCACTATGTACTCAGTATCGGAAAGTATGGATTTAATAGGTACAAATTTGGTGGGAAATTTGTGGACAAATTTTGGGCCCAAGCTGAGAAGGTGCTTGATGTCTGGAGGAAAGACATGATTAGTCAGATTCACTAACCATGAATCCTTAGAAACAATAGACCTAATATTAGAGTTAATGAGGTCGTTAAATTTAAAGTTTAAATTGGTGGAGGATCTAGAATAATTTCTGTTATAGGTTCTGCTCTGAGTGGCAAAAAATCTTGCGAGAACTCGAGTAGGTAAAATTTGAGACAAGGTGGCCGAAATGACATCAAGTTGTTTACTAATGTGCTTGATTTTTTTAATCGTGATAGATATTTCAAAATTGAGAATTCTAGTAGAGGTCTTTTCTTGTAAATTAAGTGCCTTTCTGCTATCATTAGGGTTCTCACTCACCAAATTGTCTAAACATCGGAGGTTCTGCTTTATGTGTCTGGGAATTATGCCTGATGAACGGCATTGTAATAGAAAATTCCTGTTGCAATTTGCTCTTGCTATTCTGGTGTTAAGATTCGCCCATTTCTTGAGATTAAGTGCTGTTAGTTCTCCATAGTTGGTCTTGATGGAACTGTAGAAACCCATTCTTGATTGTCAATGTAGGAGGAGATTAGCCGTGGATTTAGTAGTATGTGAAAGTTATTTGGGTTCTTGGCTAATGGGGCTATTTATAATCAAACAACCATTGGTACAAACACCTATATTTCGGAACTATATTGGTTCCTTCATCAGGATGATGCGTCAGTTGCTGTAGAGAAAAGAGGCAAACTGAATGGAAAACATTCCTCAGAAAATAGCTACGAGGCTATAATATCCTTTTTTATATTTCGGAACTATATTGGTTCCTTCATCAGGATGCTGAAAAGTTTTATTAATAAATTTACACAAGGACCCAGTTTATACTAGGTATGGGGATAAAAATCTTAACAACAAAAATATCTATTTAAAACAAGTATAAGAAGGAGTCATCAACAACTAAAACATAATGTTACTCACATGCGTCAGTTGCTGTAGAGAAAAGAGGCAAACTGAATGGAAAACATTCCTCAGAAAATAGCTACGAGGCTATAATATCAAATGATCAAAATGGAGACATTCAAAAACCGACAGATTCAAAAACGGATACAAACATTCGTTTCAGGTTAAGAGAGACCACAGACGAGAGCAGAGAAGGCAAAAGAGACCAATTTCAAATCTATGAAAACGAGGCGGTGGCTTTTATCGAGGTACGGGGGCCATCTCTTAAGTCTAGATGCAGGAGATAACTATAAATGTTACTGAGACCTTTATGTCTGTTCTTTTATTAACACTATTGTTGTTTTCGTTAATAAAGCACATTTCTTGGAATATTCTTTTATGATAATTTTTGCAAAAGGAGAGGACCTTCGCTTGCTCAAAATTAAACGAGTGAAGGTTTTTAACTGCATGATTGGACAGCTCACAATTTTCGGATAAAGACCTGATGTCACTTCGATGGCCAGAAAAACGACGTTTCAAGGACTGAGATGTTTGTCCTATATAGATGCTGGGGCAATCATTGCAAGGGACTGAATAAACGCAGTCAGAATGGTTAAAAAGGGGAATTCTGTCTTTTAATCTGGAAATCAGAGCTATATTTGAGAAAACGTTATATTTGGCAATTTTTAGATTTCTGATGTTGGATAGAATGTGGATCAACTTATTGGTGAGACCAGGAAGATAGGGCAGGGAGGCAAATTTTGGGATATCCAATTCTGAGTTGGTGGTACCATTGATAATTCTTCCTTCATTGTTCTGGGGTGCAATGGAAAGTTCTTCTTGTGCTGTTGGGGTGCAGTAGATGAGTTTGTTAAGATTTTTATCCCCATACCTAGTATAAACTGGGTCCTTGTGTAGATTTATTAATAAAACTTTTCAGCATCCTGATGAAGGAACCAATATAGTTCCGAAATATAAAAAAGGATATTATAGCCTCGTAGCTATATTCTGAGGAATGTTTTCCTCAGGCAGTTTGCCTCTTTTCTCTACAGCAACTGACGCATCATCCTGATGAAGGAACCAATATAGTTCCGAAATATAGGTATTTGTACCAATGGTTGTTTGATTATAAATAGCCCCATTTGCCAAGAACCCAAATAACTTTCACATACTACTAAATCCACGGCTAATCTCCTCCTACGTTGATCAAAATGCTACCTTGAATTGTCTTCAAGAACTAGGCTACGTACTCTTAAATGTTACATATGGTCCCTTCTTCTATATGAATGTGAGTCTAGGACATTTAAACAGGACGACATCAAAAAGTTAAACCAATTTGAAATGCGGCTGCTCCATGGAAGAATTTTAAGGGTTAAGTGGGACAAGTAGAATAACAAATAAAACCTTGTTGAACTAAATGAATTCCAGAGCACATTTAATATATAATAATATATTGTTCACTATAATCTATAGATGCTAAAATATTGTCGAAGCGAGGGCTCTCAAATTCTCCTGAATTTTGGAATTTATGGGTAAAAATTTTCTGAGGAATGTTTTCCATTCAGTTTGCCTCTTTTCTCTACAGCAACTGACGAATCATCCTGATGAAGGAACTAATATAGTTCCGAAATATAGGTGTTTGTACCAATGGTTGTTTGATTATAAATAGCCCCATTAGCCAAGAACCCAAATAACTTTCACATACTATTTTGATCAACCCTGACCTAGCGATTTCGATCCGTCTTCTGATCTCTTTGGAATGTTCAAGATGCTGGATAATTTCTCTACCGAGTTATATGAAACTGTGGACATTTTGAAGGATCTTTCCGTTAAAGGTAAATATCTCTATAAAGATTTGCTTCATTCTTTTGTAACACAATCGTTTTAGTTTTGGCTGCGTTCACTTCCAGTCCGGCTTGGTGACTTTCTTCCGTAAGGAGATTCATTAACTTCAGTAGTTGTTATTGTGTTTCCTCGATAACTACAGCATCGTCCGCATATTTCAAATTATTAATTACCATCCCCTTTATCTCTGCACCTTCCGGTCGATTCTTAAGTGATGCCCTTATTATACAGTGATGGGCAAATGTGTGGAGCCAAGTAAATAACTCTGGAATTATTGAAGATATCAAAATGAAATTTGGAAGATTGATACTGCAGTAGATTGCTTATCTGTTTTCATATTTTTTAACAATTTTGAACCTCTTATCGGAAGTAATATCAATTTCAAAATTTGCAATGGAAAACCCAGTATATTTTTTTAGTTTCTGATGAAACATTTTATTACGATTACAAAAATATCCATTCGATATTTTACGTTTTAATAACTACCGAGATATTTACAGAAAAGTATTTAAAGAAAGTTGAAATTTAATATCTATTGAAGAAATAACAATTTTAAATTATCAACTGAAATTAAGTGATTTTCTAAACATTGAAAGTTAATTAATCTAAACTTAATGTATTAGATGTTCAAACTGAGCACAGTTTACTTCTTGACAATAAGCAGGTCAGTTTGTAAATTCTCTAGTAACATTACCTATTACTTCTGTATCTCGTGAGTTATTCTTGCAGCTGATTCTTGGAAATTATTTGGTCTATCAACAAAAATCTTAGACTTTAAATAACCCCATAGAAAATAGTCCAGTGAATTAATGTCGGGACTTCGTATAGACCATTCATAAGTACCTCTTCTTCCAATCCATTTGTGCTGAAATGTCCTATCTGAATAACCTCGAATAATACAAACTTAATGGGGTGGTGCTTAATCCTGCTGAAACTAGGTATTATTTGGTATTTATCCATTTACCACCAATGCCGGAATTATTGTATCTCTAACAGCTGCAAGTACCTATCTCCGTTTGAAGTTTCTTGAAAGAAAAAATGCTTTTTTGTCTACTCCAATTCAATATTCAAAAATTACATTGCGACAAATGTTTCGAACCAAATTAGATCATCTTCAGGCTCTAGAAAAGAAGAAAAGACAGATAAAAACACAATATAAAAGTTCAGAACAGAAAAGGAAATGCTTGTTTACAAAATCAACAAGGACGAAACTAAGAGATGATTCACTAGATCTTCAGCCTCAATAGAAGAGTAGAAGGATACAAACTAACGATATCAAAGGACACGATCTTTGCTCCAGAAGGAATAATGAGATCTTTTATTGTCTTTGTCAGCTGCATTGAGTTCTTAATGAAGAACTCAGACTTATAATCGTGGTGAGCTCGAAAAATGTTGTTCAAAAATATGGAAATTTTATGAACTGGAGTATTGATGAAGGATAAAATGGATCTGATGGGAACATTGGGTTTATGAATTTTGGGTAAACAATATAGAAGAGGACTGGAACAAAGTGATGACATAAATTTTTCCTTACTAGTGTCAAAATGCACAAATAACTCTGAATGACACTTGATAGCAGCAACAACCTTCCTGAAAAATGAAGCTGTAGGATCACTGGCAACAATGGAGAAATCTGTGTCTAAAAATTCCTCGGTTTTGCTCACGTATTCTGGTATGCTCATGATGACGGTACAATTTTCTTTGTCTGCCTTAGTGATTAGCAAATCGTGGTCTATAATCTTCTTCTTCAATGACGTTAAAATATTTTTCTCTTTGGAATGTTCACAATGTTTATTGATAGTCTTCTTGACTATATTCGACGACATAATACCAATGGCTGTTAAATTGACATCTTTAATGTGTTTAACTATATTCGCAATATGGGAAGTGAGGTGATCTAAAGTTGTAGTCATCAATATTAGATTGTTCCACACTCATATTGGAGCATTGAATATTAAAAGAAAAACACTCTCCTTCTACCGCCCCAACAATTTTGTTCTCTCCTTCCAGTGCTTCCATTTGCGAGAAAGTTATCATTTCAAGGTCCAAACATAACACCCCTACAAAATTATTAAATACACTACACGATTTCCCGATTTGGTGGTTGCTCCACACCTTCTTCAAGTTGACAATTTCCCACCGCGGTGATTCCGCCATTGTTCTCTCTTTTGCTGCCCTATCCTTGTTCTTAAACTTGACCGATTCTTTTTCGTTTTCTTTTTCAGTTTTTATTGTGATTCCCATTTTCCCATACAGATGGAGCGGCCATTTCCATTTTCACGAACCTTTACAAAATGTCAAACTTGTTTTGGCTTATAACTTTGAAATTTATTGCCGTTGAACGAGGTGCGCTCCTTAATATATGTCTGTTACTTTGTTATTTCCTTAAAAAAGATTTTCTCACTTTATACCTTGTTTAAGTTTCAGTTTTTTCTTTTGTTCATTTTGTAAAATAATTTTAATCTTTCTATTGATGATTTTGTGAACAAGCATTTCCCTTTCTATTCTGAACTTTGTATATTGTCTTTTTATTTTTCTTTTCTTCTTTTCTAGAGCCTAAAGATGACCTAATTTGGGTCGAAACATATGTCGCAATGCAATTTTCAAATATTAAATTGGAGTAGACAAAAAAGCATTTTTTCTTTCAATATTCAATGCTCCAATATGAGTGTGGAAAAATCTATTGAAGTTTCTTGTAGGAAGGAGGGTCCCATGATTTTGTTGTTAGGTAGGTTGTTGGAAGGTATCAATATTGATACCGTGGACGTTGAACGCGCTTTGTTATCCCTGGATGTTAATAAGAGTCCGGGGCCAGATTCTATTCCCCCATTGTTCATCGATCATGTACTGTGTCTCTTTTTGAACCTTTGACAATAATATTTAATAAATCTCTCAAATCTGGGATTTTCCCGAATCTTTGGAAGTTGGCATGTGTTGTTCCTATCTTCAAGGTTGGAAGTAAGCCATCGGTAGAGAATTATAGACCAATAAGCAGGTTCTCTATTTTTACTAAAGTGTTCGAGTCCCTTATATACCCCCATTTATTCCATCTTGTCAAATCCCAGATTATTCCCGAGCAACATGGTTTTTTCAGGGGTCGTTCCGTTGAAACTAACCTGGTCAATATTACTGAATTCTTGCTGGAAGGTCTGGATGAGGGGGTTCAAGTGGACGTCATTTATACAGATTTCAGTAAAGCTTTTGATGAGATAGGTATCGGTAGACTACTCGGAAGGTTGTATGGAGTTGGGGTCTGTGGGTTTCTCTTGCGGTGGTTTGAGTCTTATCTCAGAAATAGGTCGCAATACGTCTCTGTGGAGGGTTTCGAATCACGGTACGCGTCGGCTTCATCGGGGCCATTATTATTTATAATATACATAAATAATATTATAAAAATATTTGAATTTTGCAAAATACTATTATTTGCAGATGATTTGAAGATGTTCATGAAAATTAGGGACTCCCGTGACTGCCTGCGCCTTCAGAATGATATCGACTCTTTCATGGAATTTTGCGGAAGGGCTAATCTCTTCACAAATATGACTAAATGTCGTGTGATTACTATGTGTGATCCTATAATGTTTCCATACTTGTCGCTGAACACACCGCTGATGCGTTCAAGTCATGTACGCGATTTGGGTGTTACTTTTGACTCTCATCTCAAATTTAACCTACATATCGACAATATCGTAACAGCGTCAAGCCGCATGCTCGGTTTTATATTGAGACAGAGTCGTTCTTTTTGCAATTATAAATCCTCCATTACCCTTTATTACGCTTATGTGTTCAGCAAGTTGAATTTCGCTTCCATTGTATGGAACCCCCATTATAACACTTATATAGACCGAATTGAGAGGGTTCAGATGAGATTTGTTTGTTTTCTAGGTTCAAAGTGTAGTCTACGGTTGAAAAGAGGAGATCCAAAAAATTATGTTATAAGGTTGAAACACTTTAATATGATTAGTTTGCGAAATCGCAGAATGTGAGTGACGTACTCTTCGTAAATAAGTCATTAAATAATCAATTGGAATCATCGTCACTCTTATCACGAATCAACTTTCATGCACCTTCGTGGAGATTCAGACAGCTGGAAACCTTCGTCTTGCCCTAGAGGCATACTAACAGCTCCAGGAATTCCCCTATTATTAAAGTGCTTAGTCGTTGTAATAGTTTTAAGGATCTAGTGGATGTAATTGGTCATAGCCACGAATATGTAAAAAGATGTTCGGGTAATCACTTCAGTGGTATCTCTACTTAATTGATTGTTTTTTCTGTTTATTTTCGCTGAATCATTTTTGTTTTTACTTTTTTAAAGAAAGATCACAAGTAGTCAGGAAGGATAAAAATTGTTTAATTGAATATCAAAATTTTTGTTCTCTTTTTCTTTTTTTCTTTTTTTCGTTTCTATGTAAGTATTTGCACTTCTGTCAATCAATGTTAATTGATGGACATTGTTTTTGGGTATTAATTTACCTGTATATGTTCTTGTTATGAATAAATAAATAAATAAATATGCCGGCACAAACGTTCAATTTTTTGGGATGTTGTGTATTGAGCTCCATGAGGATTAGTTTGTGACCAGTGCAGCTGTTATGTCGATCAACTGTACTGTTTAAACAAATGTGGCTTCGTCTGAAAACACCACATTTCTTATAAAATTATTATCACAGTTGCAAATATCCACCATCGTTTCACAAAATTGTAAACGTCTGTCGAAATCTTTTTCGAACAGTTACTGAACGAGGTGAATTCTGCATAGATGATATTTTTCTTGCCTTGATATTCTTCCTACTGAACGACGGCTAATTTCATGCATATTGGCGAGGTCGGTAGTGGATAAGTGAGGATTTACTTCAAGATATAGCAACATTTTGAACTTCGTTAGTTGCACTTTTTAAGCCTCCACTTTTTGAAACATTGCTAACTGTATCGTACCTTCGCATACTTTTCGTCCCTACTGAACAGGATATTCGTGCATTAGGATGAACAATGTCAAAAAGGTCACAAAGTTCTTGATGCGTTCTTTTCTCTGCCCATACCCAATCATCATTTATATTTCTAATCTTTCTCTGTCACTTAATTCGGCCATTTCACGATCGGATTAAAATCATTTAATCTTTTACGTTCAAATTCAAACACTGATTCCTCATTTTGACAACAACTGTCACTTCCTCAATGAATTTCATGGACTACTAGTTAGCTTATATATTTCCTTTCTCTAGTTATTTTTCTGTTCATTTCTCGGTAGGTATTGAATTAAAAAATATTGAACCCAATATTTTTGTACTCGTAATAAAATGTTTCATCCGAAACTAAAATAATATGCAGGGTGTTCAATTGCAAATTTTGAAATTGACATAACTTGGTTCCACATATTTGCCCATCACTGTATATTCGGCATATAAGTTAGACAATAAGTAAGATATTAGGCAACCCTGGCATACCCCTCTCTGTATGTTGATATAATGGGTATTGTCGCTCTCTGTTCGAAAGCATCCTTTATGGTTTCAGTTGATATTCCGCAATACTACTATTTTCCGTCCGTCAAGACCAACCTCCTGTATAATTCCAATTAACTTCGAATGCTCGATACGATCAAACGCTTTCTTGTAGTCGACAAAACAAACATACAAATCACTTCCAACTTCAAGCTCTCAGCTCCCTTGTGCCGAGACAAGAGATTTGGATTTGGGGATTGTTTTCGATCACAAGCTTACGTTTTCTGCTCTAATGCCATGAAATGCCTCTGCTCTGTTGTACGCAACTGTTAGGAATTTTGTTTTTTGGATGCCATTTCATCTGTCTATCTGGCTCTCGTAAGACGTTAAACTCGCTTACTGTACCGTGATATGGAATCCTAGCCAAAAGAAATATATGGATAAAATTGAAAGAATCCAGTGGAGGTTCCTCAGATTCATATTCTTTTGAAACATGGCTCCTATCCAGTCAGAGGTTATAGCTTTGGGTCCCTTCTCGGTCAGTTTGAGTTAACCTCACTAAGGAAGATTAGAAAAATCAATGACTTGATGTTTCTATATAAGATTATACACAATCATGTTGACTCGATGACCTTGCTCTCATCGCTACAGTTTAATGTTCATCGCATCAAATAAAGAGTGCATAGAACGTTTTACATCGATGTGCCCAACTCCTGTCATTACTTCTTCTGCCCGCTGACAACAATGTGCCTAAGTTATAATGATATTGCGAATGAAGACATATTTTCTCTCGTTTTCGAACCTCGGTGAGACGTGCACCACAAAACTGAGTCCTGGGTATTTTGCAACCTCTTATTGTGATTTTAGATTTGTTATTCTCTTTGGTCCGCTACTCATCGTCGATTTGTGATTAGTTATAGTATTATAGTTTTTTTATATATATCTGTAATTAGGCTTAATTTGGCCTGTTGGATGTATTTATGATAAATAAATAAATTAGATCTGTGGCTTCTAAGACCTGGCTGACTGAAGCGTTCCTTTCTATGCTGCGTCGAAAAGGAAGGTTGTGGCAGTGTTATCTTCGGGATAGGTCGGAAAAAAGTCATAACATCAATCGCCGCTGCTCAAATGTTTTAAGTCTGAGAGAAACATTGGACCAAGTCTGTCGATTGTGGAGTGCCTGTGGATTTGATCTATCTGGATCTCTCTCGAGCCTTAGATCGTGTTCCTTTTTGCCGTTTGCTGTTCAAGCTTGAACTTCTTGGTATTAGAGGTAGGGTTTTGGACTAGCAGCGTTCGTTCATTGTTGGTAGGTATTTCTCAGTAAGAGTTGGCGACTCATTATCTGACTTCAAACCCGTTATAAGTGGGGTACCGCAGAGTTCTGTTTTGGGTCCGATCCTGTTTTTGGCGTACGTATCAGATCTGCGCGGTTTATTCTCATCCTTCTCATCCCAATATGCCAATGATATCAAGTTCTTCAATGATACTCGCTTCCTCAAATTCTGCAGTATGACCTGAACTGGTTTAACCAATGGTGCTGTCAGTGGCTTCTTCCTGTGAACGAGGAAAAGTGTAGAGTTGTTCACGTTAGGAGTCACAATCCACGTAACCAATTTCTGATCGATGGTAAATGTTTGGTCTCCGCTGCACAGCACGTTGGTCTCGATCTGATGATAGCCGAGGATCTGTCTTGGTCAGCCCATGTGAGCAACGTGACCGCCAAACTCCGGATGATTTTGTACTTGATACGGAAATTTTTTCATAGATGCTCGGTCGAGACATGCCAGCAGCTTTACATCACCTATATTCGACCTGAATAGTTTCCTAGCGAGATCGCTGACCAGCAACGTTTGGAGGCAGAGCAGCGTTCTGCAACGAGGATTCCGTTCGGGGGAGTTCGCCCTTCATACGAAGGCAGACTAAAAATGTTTGGGCTGGATTTGTTTAGTGTTCGTAGAATGCGTGGCGATCTCATAGTGATTTTTCGTATACTGCCTGGTTTCATTGGTGGCAATCTGGACAATACTTTCGAGTGAAATAGAAATCAGCTTCGTGGTCACCGATACAATTTTTATCATGAGGTAGTCCGTACTCGTGCGAGACAATTTTGCCTGCCGAATCGAGTGTTTGCTAAGTGGAACTCTCTTCCTAGTATGTGCCGGTAGTTTGAACTCTTTTAAAAACAGATTGGACGCATTAACAATTGTATATACATTTTTTTCTTGTGGTAAAGCTCTTTTTTCTCTCTTTCTAAGATATTTCTGAAGCGCTACTTAATTTTCAATTTTTGTTTAAGATTTATAGGCAACAGTCTCTTCTCTTAATCTTTCCTCATAATGATAATAATGAAACTATAATCTCTCAGGATAGATGCCATCCTCCCTCCAAACCAAGTAGATGTAGAACTCTACCTGCACTGATTCCACCTCATTTTTATGACAGCTGAAATTTGGTATCCAAACAAAACTGCAATCTTCAGACCCGCGTTGAACAAAACCATTGAAGAAAACCACCAGCGTGGTTGAATTATGAAAGTGCCTGCCAATGCGAACAATGTACTTATAAGTTTTACTTGCAGATCAAATCAGTTGACCAGTATATCACAAAAAAAATACTGACTAGCACATAATACCCCAATGTACAATGTTCTTATATTTAGAGACACGCGTTAACATACTATTTATTATCAAGTGCATAATCATTCTTGTGTATGACATTGAATAGGCACTTAGAAATATTCGGAGATAGCCTGTTCGCTACACACCAACCCGTAAGAGCTTTTCCGCTGAAGTAGCACTTCATCAATGAGATCAATCTATTTCCAAATCTAAATCTACGTCTTAGTTTGCTCAATGGAACCCCATGATCCACCTTGTCAAATGACTCTTGAAAATCTATGTGTATTGAAACCACATGCTGCGATTTATCCGATGAATCGAGTATGTGTTCGAAAAAACATTCAAGATTAGTACAAGTGGATCTGTTTGCTATAAAACCATATTGGGTAAGATTAATTCAGCTCTGTAAAGAGAAAAAAATGAAATTTTATGAAATGATATCGAACAACTCGGATGAATAAGATTATATGGCAATTGGTCGGTAGCCTTTTGTATTAGATTAATCGCCTTTGTTAAAAATAGGTAATATCTTCGGTAGTTTTCGTTTAGAAGGATGAATTCCTGTAGAAGCAATCACATTGAATTTATGCGCCAAAGAAGCAGCAAACACGCTAATACACCAGAAAGCTAGGAACCTTATCAGGTCTGGCAGTGCACTTGTTCGACAGTCTCCTAGAAACCCTAAAAATATCGTACTCAGTAATATATCCTAGTTCCACAGAATTGGCATCACCAACCTGATCTACGAGTAATGTTTCTACTCGTCCCCTAAACACACCAGAGAAGTTAGTAGCAAATACCTCAACTATCTGACCCGGCCCCGTAAAACTCTTATCACCATCTTTAATGTCACCAACTCTCGTGCATAAATGACCAGAAAGAATAAAGATCACTATTTATTTTATCCTCTGACGACGTAACAAATCTTTGGTATATAATAAGGACCTTCGATTTCATTACTTCACGTAGTGATTTTTATCTTAGAAAATTCTCACTATTTTTGTACTGTCTATAATGCCTTAATGCTCTCTGAGATTTTCTTAGTTACAGAATAGGTGTAGGTACTGTCCAAATATCCTGGTCGAATTCGTTATTGGCCTAATTCGCCAAATTGTAACGTATAGTGTTATGATAACATCTGCTGAAACTTTCCAGTAAATTCGCATGCTTTATAGTTAGCAACAACAGGAGTTTACCTCAGATTCACTGGAACATTCATTTTCCGATCCGAATTCAACTCTTTTAATCGCCGTTTCACTCAAATCATAACAAATATGCACAATAAGATAATTTCTAATGAACATATTAAGAAAACTGAAATCATAATTTATATTTTTGAGAAAACAGGTGGGCACTTATGGCCAGGTCATGAACCATCTGCTTGTAACCTGATAAAAAAAAAATTGTTTCTAGAAAGACACCGAGTTATCTGAATTCACCCATCAAATTCAAACAAACAACACCTTACTCTGACCTGTGAAAGACTGATTGGAGCCCATTAAATTCACTTCCAGCAATTTAATTTAATTCTGTCTTAAAGCAGAAATGATTACAGAATCAAATCTTCGAAGAAGTCAATGCAATTCTTGGCGATGAAATTCAACAGCCCACTTATGATGATCTGCAGAGAATGGAATTATTAGAAAGATGCATTAAGGAGACACTCAGATTATATCCAAGCGTCCATTTGATTTCCAGGATAACAGACGAAGATACTGAACTACATTCGGGTCTGATTGCACCCAAGGATACAATGATTATGTTTTCGATCGTGGGTTTACACAGAAATCCAAAAATTTACCCTGATCCTGATAAGTTTGATCCTGACAGATTCTTACCAGAAAATTGTTTACACAGGCATCCTTTTGCTTATCTTCCCTTCAGTGCTGGTCCTAGGAATTGCATAGGTGAGGTTTTAAAGTTAAATTAATAAAGAGATAACATTTTTATACCCAAAAATTCAAGATATGATACAACCATCCGATAAAGTTCAAATTTGGTGAAGAGATTCTTGGTCATAGAACTCGTTTAAAATAGTTGTTTGCTTTATTTACATAATCTACTATCAATGTACTGTTGAGAAATATTCTGTGCCATCTTCAATCAAATACTTAGACAATTTCAGGAAGAAACTCTTCTTTCAAAAACTATTCAATTTTCATAAAGACTGAAATGTTAAAACTATAAAACCAAATGACTTTAATTTTCACTTATCTGTCACATTAAGATAGGCAATTCTCTTTAGAGAATTGAAAATCATGTTATACAATGAAAGGAGACCAAAATATCTTCATAATAATGTTGATATACACTACGTTTTAGGGTGAGACAGATGTTTTCAATTAGGTGTTTTCATTTGATTAGTTTTCTACAATTGTTATTGACTGCAAGGTTACTGAAATCGGTGTTTTTAACAAGATTGCATTTTCATTTCAACCCCTATAAGAATTATTCTCATCTCCCAATATATAGTAATTATAGCTTTCTCCCAAAAACATGAAAATTAGTTTAATTACCGGTGAGCATGAGCATTTAAAAACTACAGCTCTAACAGCCCGATTTAATAGCTCGAACTGCAGAGAGCTTTATCAGATGTCACAACAAGTCTTGAATTGTAACTGTAGTACTAAAAGTAAGGAACCATAGAAATGTATGTCTTATTTTCAATTGTTAATGATTACCGTCATTAAGCATTCTATGAAAAGGTTAATGTCTAAGACAGCCAAAGCGGGCTGATTGAAACATGCCAAGAAACAATTGGTTGGAGAACGTGTCGTCATCAATCACAAGTAGCAGGCAGACTATAGTTTCGGAATTATTATTCCTCATTATAACATAACATTTATTAAATATTAACATTCACAGATATTTACAGTATATACATACATGCCTACATACATACATAACTGTTTTTTATATTTTCTTCTTATGACTGATAGTTCCTACAAAAATAAATGTTTACCTATTTTTATGTTTATTTGGCAAAGTGCCTTACGACAATTAGGAATTATATACATTTTAATGTTCTTACTTAATGTTCCTTGATTTTAGTTATATTTGCAGGAAAACAATAACGAAAAAACCTGCTTTAGTTTGTACAATAAAAATTATTGAAGTTTGGTTACAGTTTTGAATTTGAATATTTTTTGTATTCTTTATAGTATATAGGTAGGTGCTCATAAGGTAGAACATGCCCACCATTACGATTCTTGTTGCTGAATCGAGTTTTGGTAATCCGATTAACCGGATCGCTAACATATACACATTTTTCGTAAAATTTGGAGGCTACGCTGTCAATGTGTTCTTTCAAGGTTTCAATTCCAGAGTAATCATGAAGAGTTGTCACTCGGGTACGAGTACGCCTACTTTTATTCAAGACCATTCTAAGTATTTGGTTTTGAAATTTTTGTAGTGGGCTTAATGGTGTGTGTTTCAGGTGGCACCAAGTAGGTGCTGCATATGTGATGATTGGTCGTATCAGTGATGTGTAAATTAGTTTTTTATTTTCCTTTGTTAATGAACTGTTTTTGTACAACAGAGTATGTAGGCTTCGTTTAGCTGCATATGCTTTTCCCAATGTTTTTTCGATGTGCTTGTGGAAATTCAATCTTGAGTCGAGAGTTACTCCAAGATATTTCACGGAGTCTTTTTGCTCGATGATATGATTGTTGAATACGAGTGGCCTGATTATTTTCGTATTATTAAATTTTCTACTGAAGACAATCATTTCAGTTTTGTTGGCATTAACTTTGATTTTCCACTTATCATAATAGTCCTTCAATCTTTTTAGGCGGTATTCTAATAGTCTCGTTGCCACTACAGCACTAAAAGAATGGGCGTAAATGCCAGTGTCATCCGCAAACAGTGCGGTTTCAGTGTTGGGGAATTCCGGAAGATCGTGTATGTACAAATTGAAAAGTTTGGGCCCAAGAACGGAACCTTGGGGTACCCCAGCTGTTATTATGTGAGGGTTTGATATAGTTTGTTTCAATTTCACCTTAAATTTCCTCTCAGTTAGGTAAGAATATATCAACTTTATAATAAATGTGGGAAGTTTTAGTTTGATCAACTTATATAGCAGTCCTTGGATCCAAACACGATAAAATGCTTTTTCTATGTCAAGTAGTACCATGGCAGTTACCTATTGTTTGTTAAATGCGTTGATCGTGTCAGTTATAATTCTTGCAAGCTGATGGGTTGAACTGTGTTTTTCTTTGAATCCAAACTGAAACGGATCGTCCATTTCAGTTTTCTTCAGTGTTTTTTGTAAGATGTTCAGTACAACTTTTTCTGTAAGTTTACTTAACATCGGCAACAAACTAATAGGTCTGTAGCTTGAAGGCAGGTGCTTGTTTTTGCCTGCCTTTGAATTGGTACCACCAGTGCGGTTTTCCACATATTGGGCCAGTAACTAAGCTTTATTATAGCATTCACTATATAAGTCAGTTGTACCAAGGCTTTTCTTGAAAGATTTTTTATTAGTTTGTTGTCGATGTTATCCAGTCCTGGGGATTCGTTGGGCGGGAGAGCTCTGATAAGTTCTCGTAAATCTGAGGGATTTGTAAGGTACTTGTTAACTTCGCTATTGTCTTGATTGAAATTCTGGAGAAAATCAGACACGGTTCTTTCTATAAGCCTATCAGCCTCGCCACTACAACCGTCTATATTGTGAATCTTTTCGAAAGTTTCAGCCAGTAATTCAGCTTTCTGGTCGTCGGTGACGAAGTGTTTCGACTCATAATTCAATTGTGGCATATTATCAGGTTTTTTCTTAAGAGACTTCGTCACCTTCCACAGGGATCCGTCGGATGGATTGAGTTTCTCAAGTTTATCATTCCATTCTTGATTTTTGAAGATTCTAATTTCCCTTTTTATCACACCTGAAAGTGATTCTGAATTACTCTTTTCTAGAGGATCCCGATAGCTTTGCCACCGTTTCCTAGATCGATTCCTGAGTTTGATCAAATCAACAATGTATGCTGGTAGAGATTTTCTATATGGACAGATTCTTTTAATGTTCGTCGTGCGATTCCGTGCGTAGGTGAGACACTTTGTGAATCTTACGACTTCCTGTTCCAAACATTCGGCGGAATTTATAGTGTTGTTGATAATTATTTCCTTATCGAGAATTTTTCGATATTCTTTCCAGTTCGTCGTGGAGTAGTCAAAGATGACTTTGGGTGTATTGTCACGGAATTGTCCGAAAATTTCGAATTTTACAATGTTATGATCTGAAGGTAACTCAGGTGAAGATTCAAGTTCACTTATACGGCTAAAGGACTTTGTTAATACAACATCTATTGTTGAAGGGGTGGTATTGTTATACGGAAATAGGGTAGGCTTTAGTGAGTGATGAATGTTGCAGTCTTCATTTCTTTCCAAGAATTTCAATAATGTTCTTCCATTTGTATTATTCCTCATTAGTTTCTCTTAACTTGATTGATGATGTCGACCAAAATGAACCCACAGAACTTGTCTCAGACCGGACAGAACATTGGAACCATATACACCATCATGTGCCATCTAGCGGTCAAGCGTCTGCGATTCTCTCCAAACCAGTTCCCCAAGACATCCTCAACGTTTTATTCTTTTCTCCTGAAAGTATACTTTGCCTTGATTGAGGCATTTTCAATGTACTCCTGTGGTTGAAATTCACCCAATAAGCGAATAATCATATTTAATACCAAGTATATGAAAAGGTTGATGTCTAAGACAGATTATTGAACATATCAAAGCCAAAGCCGGCTGATTGATTAACATTTTCATATACTTGGTATTAAATGCGATTATTTGTTTATTGGGTGACTTTCAACCTCCGCAGTACATTGAAAATGCCTCAATCAAGGCAAAGTATACTTTCAGGAGAAAAGAATGAAACGTTGAGGATGTCTTGGGGAACTGGTTTGGAGAGAATCGCAGACGCTTGACCGCTAGATGGCCCATGATGGTGTATATGGTTCCAATGTTCTGTCCAGTCTGAGGTAAGTTCTGTGGGTTCGTTTTGGTCGTCATCCTCAATCAAGTTAAGCGACACTAATGAGGAATAATAATTTCGAATCTATAGTCTTCCTGCTACTTGTGATCGATGACGACACGTTCTCCAACTAATTGTTTCTTGACATGTTTCAATCAGCCCGCTTTGGCTTTGATTATTTATTCTATTCAATTTTTCTCTTCATTCAAATCTTATTCATTACATTTAATTTTGAAATTTCATTTCAGTTGTTTGAAAGAAGTTGACCAATTAAATATCTTTCCATAGATTGAGTTGTAATAATGAAATGAAAAAATTTATTTGTTTTATGATCCATTCAATGGATAGTTACAAATCATACCGGCAAATTAGATACAATTTCTTCTCTTATTATCACTTCAACCACAACCTCCTTAACAACTATAGAGGTGGCTATGCTCCAACTTCATCATATGCTTCAATATCGCAATTATTGATTTTAAAGTTTTCTAATGTCTCCAGTTCATTCCTTACTAAAACAATTTTTTCTTTCAATCACATATTGTTAAACAGCAAGTTAAACGACCAAACTAAAAATATATTCTGACATATTTATACATATTATTTTGACGTATTATGCAAACAGTTCTTGATGTGTTCTAACAACAAATAAATAATATTACTGCAATATCGCTTACTGACATTGCTAGCTCATGCATACAGGAATGTTCAGTCTAGTTCTTTCACTAATTGCAAACTGTAATAATTTTTTGTTATGACGATGCTTATATTATCATATTATCAACAGTAATAGTGGGTTCCATAACGATTGCTGATAAAGGTAATCATGAATTCGACCAATGTTTATGAAACTCAGCATGATGTAGCAGTGAGCTTTGTAAATTAGTTAATTCTGTCTTGCAGGTCAACGTTTCGCTATGTTGGAAATGAAGTCCTTCCTATCTGCTGTTATCAGAAATTTCCATATCATTCCTGTCGACACACATCTTGAGTTAAAAATGGAAACTATACTGAGAGCAAAAAATGGAATAAAAGTTAAATTTCTGCCAAGAAAATGAAATTTTCTTGCAATGAAACGAATATTCCTGAATCATTAAATGAGCCTTAAATCGACTTCTTTATTATCATAATTTACTTCACTTAATACCAGACTTTATGAATTGAACCAATCCAGTTTCTTCTATAAATGATAACTTTCTTACTTCAAGATTCTAATGCAAGGTTCAAAAATTTTTAGATGGGATGTACGATTGCCATACACCTTCAACTACACTTAAAATATTTAGGTTTGTGCAGATTGGCGAAGTTGGCGATTCCCGCACAATATTTTTTTTGCGCGCTCCCTCTGATTTTAAAATAAACAAAATAGCATGCAATCGTTTTGCTCTGATGTCTGAAATTTTCGAACATCGAGTCAGAAATGTTCTCAATCAATTGAGTTGGACTCTTTGATGAAGAATACTCCAATATGTCCGAATCGAAAGATTTAGAGATTTCATATTCTCAGAATAGGTTAGTTGTCCAAAAATGGTACCTCGGTCAAGTTCGTTATTGAACGAAATCCGTCGAATGATACAGCAGTTATGGGTATATGGATTTTGTTCTCAATGAATTCTAGAATATTCATCTAATCGATTTGTAACGTGGAAGATATTTGAATGAGGTAATTGCTGTTAGGGTAGAGGCTAGAGCAGTAGTGATATCGAATTCATTTTTAGACCCGTCCGAGCGTTTTTTCCATCTCAAAGATTCGGCGTGTGAATGTTATTGATGGAATACTGAGTCACTCTGTATAATAATAAAGCGATGAAAAAAAAAACACTCATCTAGTAAATTGAATTGCCATTCTAACATGGTGCTGCTCGACCCCTTCTCTCCATTCGAAAATGAGAGCTGTTAGAGGTTGCGGCAAGAATGATAGTGATATCAAACTCATTTAAACATCATTTTTTGTCCCGCTTTCAATAAAATATACCCTGTCCTAGCGGTTTATTGTTATTCCATCTAAAAGCTTCAAACTCGGGGTATAAGGTTATGGATGGCCCACCCTGTATTCGGGATCCATAAGAAAAGAACCATTGTCACAAAGAGAAAAAAGAGTATGCCCACTAGTTATGCAACTTAAAACTTGAAAACTATATGGGACAGATTTACAGTTTTTCAGCGCCTGATAAAATATTGTTCCTGAACGGTGTTTCAGCAGGAAGCATCTCTGTTGAGTCGTTTATTACACATAGGTGAACCATCTTACGTCTGGCAGTTACCACAGGTTTGAATGACATTGAACTTACGTATTATTTATCCTATGGCAAGGACATCGTTAAAAGATATTACAGAGTATATCATGTTGAAGATATGAAAAATATAGGATATACAGAAAAAAATACTATAAGAATAACGAAATATGTCACACAAAGAATGCGCAACAAGGTCCGTCAGACCTCAGGAGAAGTTAACACTTGTCAAGGCAGATTCTGAACAATGTTTGATGTATGGTTAGGGGCTTTTATTGAGAATCTGCAGGGTGATTTATTCGATTTTCATTTTATGAATTGCTTTTGTATGGATTGATTATTATTAATGAAATATCCAGTATAGAACAACATGTTTAACTGCATGCAATAATTCCAACTTTTTCTCAAAAATACAGAGTGAGAATTATGGTGACTTCAGATAAAATAAGCAGGTTGTAAGGACACTGTGTACATTCCATTCTCGAAGATTCGTAACCATCTTCATATTCTATCAAAAGTTTACATTACTATAGCTTTTCAATTCTTTTGTCACACGTCCACTTTTCCTTAAAAGAATTGTGAAGATCGCAATTTCACTCCAGGCAGTGAGGTTATTCTTCTGAACTGGATAGTAGAGTTGCATCGACCAATGTTACCAAGCTTTTCCTGCGTCCTAAAGTAGTTTTTCCATATTCGAAATTCATTTTGATTCACTCATATTCTGATGTATAAATTCATTCAATCCAATTATACGTACCTATGTAAACCAAAAAGCTTTAAACAACATACAAAATTCGAAGGAAATTTTGAAGGGCAAAACTTAGGATTAATAATTAGATTAATAAAAGATTATTCGAACTGATTTCTAGTTTTGTGAACTTTTTAGTAAGTTTTTAATTGACCTTTTGATGAAGGACTGATTTTGCTATAAGTTATTGTTACAGTCCTCGATAATTCTTTCAACTGGGTGTTCACTACCTCTTATATCAACCTTCTAAACTTTTCTTGTGAAATGTGACCACACAAAATAATTTTAATGGTTTAATTAGGCGACCTTTGTTGTCAAACAATAGAACTACCCCGACAAATCCTCCTGCTCGGATAATTCTCATCGAAAGAATGAGTAACATTTCATATAGAATTGTTGAAATTAAGAATTAAGTGAATTAAGTGAATTACGCCATTTTACTTCAAAAGTATGAGGGTCAACTAAATTTCCGTCTATTGTTTCAAGCCAAATATTGCCTTCTGTGTTGTGACTTTTCTTCAACTGGGGTGGACTCTGGCCCATTCGTGAAAATTGGCGATATGAAAAAGTCTATTCTTATTGAACATAGCCTTGCCGTTGAATAGTTTGTAGGTGACTAATAGCCCAGCGACAAAAATGTCATAGTTGGGGAGGATCTTCTGCTAAAAGTTCTCTACACTTTTGACAGTGGGTCGAAGTTTCTTCAAAGGCTTGCACATTTTTCTCTGTAATATCACTGTTTCAGTATTCATTTTACGAGTACTTACAGAGGATTCCTCTTCCACCCGTTCAATAATTTGATAAGTGAACTTCATTTTGAGTACCTTGGTTTATCGATGTGCTGATCTTATTGGATATTTCTCATGAAATACTTGGTCCAAAAGTACGTATTTTGGTTGACGTCTGTTCAGAAAACGTTTCTGGTATTTCAAATTGGCTCTATATCTATTTCCGTTATCATAACCATAAACAAAATTCCTATCCTCAGTGGCATGAAATAAACTCGCAATGTTATTTATCTTTAAAACATATTTTCAGGAAAACTGGGCATGTACCACAAAACTTTGAAACGCTCCAGTAATGTTAATTCATAAAAAAATCTGGAACGAGTATCAAAATTTTGAAAACAGAATGTACAGGATGCTTTCCCAACTCACAAATTCAATCAGATCTTATCATAATTTCGACCCTGTATTTATGTTGGAATTATTGTGAGTATTGTAAATATACAGGGTGAGTCTTTGACCACTGCGTTAATTTTAACCATAGGTTCTTGAGATCAAAAGAAACACTTGTTCCATTACAGTTTTTCCATATTCAGCTGCATTAAAATGTTATAAGCAGTTTTCACATTGGGCAAATATCCTTCTGTAGTCCAGTTTAGTTTGAATGAAAAATACCTTCCACAGCATTCACTATTGAACCTGAATTGTTTTAAAACACTATTTTCCTCTAAAAATTGATTCACTCACTCATGTTTCATCCGATGAGGTACATATTCTAAAGGAAGGTACAAAATACTAATTTTGTGGTAAAAAAAATTCAACACTATGAACATAGAATTTTGTTGTTCTACCATAATTCCTTTCTACTTCAAGATTATAAACCATCCCTTTCTAGTGGGAAATTCCAGAAAAACCTAAAAATGATTGAATGCTATCATCTTACATTTGTAATTTTTTTCTTAAGATTTCCAAATCATGAAAAACAATCATTTCTATGAAAACTTCCAAGGCATGAGGTTGTCACATTGCCTTTTTCTTCACTCAAAGCCAGAAAATTTCTTCTCCTTGAAAGAGATCAGTGAACAGGTCTATGAGGTCTCTTGATATCATACTGTTAAAAATATGAAAATCTTTTAAGGCATGATTTAGGTATGCAATTATACTTGCTTGAAGAAATTGAGTTTGATCACCTAAATTTACTTCTGAAGAATCAACCAGGTGTTCTTTAATAAAAAAATTTTTGTTAGATCTTGAATATGAATCTCTTCAGACTATAATTAATTACTGCACATGCGTAAATTTTTGGTTTTTATAATCGGAGTATTTGTTTTAATTATGTAAACAAAAACATAAATATTGAATAATGGTTATTCATAGATAATGTCAAATTTTTGCACCATACCATAGAATATTAATTTATTACCAAACCCCATCAGAGAAAAAATTAATAATTGAAATTTTTTTTTTTAATGAAAGATAATATCTGTAACCATTATTGATCTTCAGTTATAATTTTTCTCAGAATAACTAGAGTAAATTATTATCACATTAAAACGTTATTATAACGTCTCTGTGGTGGGTAGTTCCCAATAAAATAGTGTTCTGTGGTTCCTTGTTGTTTTGATTTTATTTGAAACTGTCAATAGTTACTCGTACCTTTCTTCCAAGAAAAAGATTAGGAAACTATTGTAAGGATAATTAATTATTCTATTCAGTATGAAATGATTAGGGTCAGAAACTGCATTCTATTCTAATCTTTCTTGTTTATGAACCTATAGCTTCCAGTTTCAATAATGATTGAATTTCAATTAAACATGCATCATAACAAACATTCAGAAATATCAAAACTAAGTCAAATTCTATTATCTCCTAAGTTTGTGAACCAGGTTGAATAGCTGTATGAAATAAAGATGTGAAAAAACTTCTATAAAGGTATAAAACAAATTTACGAGACTGGGTGCGAAGTTTTCAAAACTCATATGAGCTTAAATTGAAGCATTCCTATGTTAGAATAGATATAATTTGATGAACCCTGAAAGTCTGAAGCTATAAAGAACCAGCTCTTTATAAAGACATGTCTTCAATTTAACAGGTCCTGACAGAATATACATTACCTATTTCATCGCTCATTATAAAAATATACCGAAGTGCCTTTGTCAGTGATGGAAATCTTTTTCTCTCTTTATTATAGAATATTACTCTGGATTGAATATTAAACAAGGTGCTAGACATCATTAATGTTCGAAATTCGTACATTATCCTAAAAAATATTCATCTTTGATAACATGGAAAATTCCATTTAAATTATTAAACAATCAAAAGTGGATCACGCCGAGCGAGCCGCGGACCTACCAAAATCTGCTGACTGGCTAGAAACAATTGACGTAACAAGCGACCTAGAAAATATTCTGATACCAAATATAGCAATGTTATTTTTATCGACATTACTCAATTTAGTATAGTATATAAGATTAGTGCCAAACCCACATCCGTGAAGAAGCCTTCCAGCGCCAACTACGAGCCCGTGGACTAGCCTTGCGGAAATCAAAAAAAGGATTTGGAACCCTAATCTCAATCAAATCATCAGCGCCTGCGAAGAAACATTCCAGAGCCAAACCCGCATCCGTGAAGAAGCCTTTCAGCGCCAACTAAGAGCCCGTGAACTAGCCTTTCGGAAAATCAAAGAAAAGAAAATTTTCATCAAATCAGAGATCTCATGAAACCTTCAACTAATATGGAAGAAAATTGGGAGAACAAATTGCTATTGGCCAAGATCTGAACAAAATATTATCTTCACTGAAGAAGGATGCACGCAAAACAGAGGAATACTTCGAGAAGAAATATATGGCGGCCACAGGTTTACTGAACAATTCTCAAGAAAATCATAACGAACTCCAGAAATTCCTTTAAGAATAGCATTCCTTCATCAAACAAGATTTCCATGGTCAGAAAATCACAGACATAAATATTAACACTTGGTCGGACGCAAACTTTGTGTTAGCCTGGTTACAGAAAACTCCGAGTAAGCAAAACGTCTTCACAGTCAACCGAGTCAATGAATTTCATCGCTTACTAGGTCAAGTTCAATGGCACTACGTGAAATCGGAGGAGAATCCAGCGGATTTACAATCCAGAGGCGCGCTACCGAGTAAACTCCAGAAAAACACATTATGGTGGAATGGACCTACGTGGTTCAAAATCTCTACGATAGCAACATTAGCTATAACGTACATCGATATATACGACCACTTCTTCGGTATAGAGGAAGTAGCAGATCCACCACGAAAACAAATGAAACAGAAGCCGAAATTCCGTTGACAGAAATCACACTGAGTTCAAAACCAAGCCAGCAATGTTTCGACCTCGAACAGCTTTACACCGAGGCCAAAACAAAACGCCAGACGAGAGACCAACTCTTTACGTCAGCACCCACTCCTGACCATGCCCAATAAAGCATTCAATCGAGGGTCACACAATTTAGAAATAGGACATTAGGAAATAGGACAGTAGAAGTAACAGATTGCCAACACTGGAGTTCCAACATCCCAGCCTGTAGCATTTTCGGCCTTGGGAGTAATGTTCGAAATTCGAACATTATTCTAAAAAATATTCATCTTTGATAACATGGAAAATTCCATTTAAATCATTAAACAATCAAAAGTGGATCACGCCGAGCGAGCCACGGACCTACCGAAATCTGCTGACTGGCTAGAAACAATTGACGTAACAAGGCATCTAGAAAATATTCTGATACCAAATATGGCAATGTTATTTTTATCGTCATTACTCAATTTAGTATATAAGATTAGTGTATAATCAATAAAGCATCATTCACCATTAGTCTGATCAATACACCTCTTCGGCAACTGTGGAGTTAAGACATCCCTTGAACGTTCTGAGTCTGGTCGTTCAGTTGCCGAAACCTTCAAGCAAGTGTTGTTTCGAATCAAAGAATCAACAATTAATAATGAATACAGCAAATGGCAATTTAGATTTTGTAGTGAATGTAAGACAAAAATTGTTCGGTGCTTAATTTCATCTATAGAGTTTAGTGGTGGAACCATAGACTGGAGAGATTTCCCCAACCTTGTAGAGATATTTCATAAAGACATAAAATATGGCAACATTGAACAAATCTGATTTATTGAATCATTTCAGCACAGAGTTGAATTTGGGACAATCAGAAAATTTGGACAAAATTATACCAATTTAATTCCTTTCAACTTCAAATATTTCAAGAATTTAGAAGAAAAGATGATTAATGATTTTCTCTGCAAAAAAGACTAATGATTTCAGGAAGTACAAGATACGGACCTTTAGTTCAAGTGACATTTGTTTTTCATGCAATTTAACCAATCTGTAGAGTAGTAGTGAGAAACCTCCACCCGCGATGACGACAGGACCGAGGTCGAACCAAGTGCCTGCCGCACAGCAGCCCACGCCACGGAAAACTTTGGTCTCAGCACGATTGAGCTTTGCCCATCTCGCACATCAACGTCAGTCCCGGGAGATGGACAGCAGGAGTCCGCCAAGGTAAAACGGCCCACAACCTAGGGACGATTGAGTTTCCTCATCTCGGCACCCAGATGTCGGATACGCAATACCGGCTAAAGGACCCAGCCGACACCCGTGACGAATCCCGCACCCCCAAAGATCGGGCCAACCCAGTGCCTGCCGCACAGCAGCCCACGTCACGGAAAGCTTCGGTCTAAGCACGATTGAGTTTCCTCATCTCGTACATCAACGTCAGCCCCGAGAGATGGACAGCAGGAGTCCGCCGAGGTAAAACGGCCCACAATCTAGGGACGATTGAGTTTCCTCATCTCGGCACCCAGATTCCGGATCCGCAATACCGGCTAAAGGACCCAGCCGACACCCGTGACGAACCCGTGCCTTCCAGGGGTCGGTTCGACAAACGACAACAGGGGGGGGGGGCACACCACGACCCTCACCGCGCAGCAGCCCACGTCACGGAAAACTTCGGTCTAAGCACGATTGAGTTTCCTCATCTCGTACATCAACGTCAGCTCCGAGAGATGGACAGCAGGAGTCCGCCGAGGTAAAACGGCCCACAATCTAGGGACGATTGAGTTTCCTCATCTCGGCACCCAGATGTCGGATCCGCAATACCGGCTAAAGGACTCGTAAAGGACGTGATGCCCTAAACGCCCTCCTGCAGCCGTCGTTCGGTCTCAACGATCGAACCTCACACTCACCTCCTGGAATCTCGTCCTCCACAAGTAGTCCTCCGGTCCCCTCTCTATACCCCTTTCCTACCTTGGTATGTCTGCCTACCACTGAACTCACTACCAGCACTCACAACACTGGCTGGACCTTCCACTATACGGTAGAGGCCTTGATTTATTTTTGAGTTCCGCGCCGTGCGAGGAACTGCCGTTCCAGTGCTCGACTCGCCTATAAATACCATTCTCGGTCCCCTCCAGCAACATAAGTCGTGCGCACTGCAGATGGAGGTGGAAATGATCGGTCGGTGTCCCCACCGCTCGGCGCGATCTCGCTGGAGTCGATCAAGGTCAACGGGTTTCCGCCACGCAGACAAAACTACTTCGTTACACTCTCCCCTTACTTCCATAAAAAAAAAAAATTTTTTTTCTCTTTCCTTCCTGACCACAAAAAGGATGAAGAAAGAACCTTAGCCTAATAAAACCCAAGAGAAAATCTCAGTCCAAATCAACCATATAAGAGAAAATCTTATCCTAAAGCAACAATATAAGAGAATATCCTATCCTAAATCAACAATATAGAAGAAAATCTTAGCCTAAATCTACAACATGAGAGAAAATCTTAGCCTAAATCTACAACATAAGAGAAAATCTTATCCTCAATCAACAACATAAGAGGAAATCTTAGCCTAAATCAACAATATAAGAGAAAATCTTAGCCTAAATTAGCGATAACATACAAGAGGAAATCTTAGCCTAAATCAGCAATTCTCTCTACTGTTTGTCGGCGTTTGTGACGCGCACGCTGCGTTCCTTTGGGAGGGCGGTGATGCGCACTACTGTCATGTCGAAAAAGACGCGTACTATGCGTTCATTTGGGAGGACGGTGACGCGCACTACTGTCATGCGGGGGAAAAGACGCGCACTATGCGTTCATTTGGCAGGGTTGTCATCGCGCACTACTGTCATGTGGGGAAAAAAGACGCGCATTCCTGTCAGGTGGGGAAAAAGGACGCGCACTACTGTCATGTGGGGAAAAAGGACGCGCACTATGCGTTCATTTGGGAGGACGGTGACGTGCACTACTGTCATGTAGGGAAAAAGGACGCGCACTATGCGTTCATTTGGGAGGGCGGTGACGCGCACCACTGTCATGTCGGAAAAGACGCGCACTATGCGTTCATTTCGGAGGGCGACGCGTCTGAAACATAGGAAGCATTAGCGGGCTTCAGGTCCTTTATATGGATATGCCTTAATTTCTTGCCCGATCCGTCTCGCAAGTCGTAGACCACCGGTGAAACTACTTTGGTCACCACATATGGCCCCGAAAATTTCGGCGCTAATTTGCCCGAAAACTGGTTCGCCGCTGAGGACAGTGGTCGTTCCCGGCGCCAGACTTCATCTCCCACTCTACATCTCCATTCCCGTCGCCGGAGATTATAATAGTGGCTTTGCTGGGTGAATGCCCGACCCAACTGCACTCGTACCAATTCAAACACTTCGCGTAGCCGTTTTACCCGACTCGCGTGATTTCGGACCTCCTCACGACTGGTGTCCTGAGCATCTTCTTCATCTGCTTCGGAGTCTTCTGGCTCCTCTCTGGGACCATCGTCATCAACAACCACTCTTGGTATGTTCATTTCACGGCCGAAGTTGAGGAACGACGGAGTAAATCCCGTCGACTCGTGTCTCGCCGAATTCGTCGCCATAGCCAGCTCGGGTAGTCTCTCGTCCCATTTACGATGATCGCCTTCACAAAATTGCGCTATCATCGTCTTCAACGTACGATTCGCCCGTTCGACCGCATTCGCTTGAGGGCTGTACACCGGTGTGAACCGTACTCGAACTCCCAATTGCCTCAATAAGCTCCGGAATTCTCGACTAACAAACTGTTTGCCGTTGTCGCATATCACCGTGCGAGGACAACCAAACTTTGCAATCACCTGCTCGAAGAGAGCCCTTGTTACTGCTGGTGCTGTCGCCTTGCGTAGAGCACGAAATTCCACCCACTTGGTGAATTTATCCTGAGCCACAAATACAAAAGTATTCCCTCTGGTAGAGCGCGGTAATGGACCAATCAGGTCAACGCAGACTTTATCCCAGGGGTCTTTTCCTATACTTGGCTGCATCTTTCCAGGAGTCTGTTGCTGCGAAACTTTATATCTTTGACAGGACTGACACGATCTCACGAATTTAGCAATGTCCCTAAACATTCCTGGCCAGTAATATAATTTAGCCATCCTGCAACTAGTTTTCGCTATTCCCATATGTCCGGCGGTTGGAGCATCATGGTTTTCCCGCATAAGAGCCTCTCTTTGGTTGGCGGGCACACACAGCTTCCAGGGTCGGGACATATCGGGCTCAGTCAAGTCGTTCGACTCGAAGAAATGTCGATATAATTTGCCATCGCTCACGCAATAGTCGGGCAACGCCTCGGGATTATTTTCGACTTCGGCCAACTTCCTTGTATACCATTTGCATTTGGTCTCCTCAGACAAGCAAATCTCTCCCTCGGTTGGGCCAGGCAATGGACTTCTTGACAGCGCATCAGCCACTCTATTGAGGGATCCTTTTCGGTATTTTATGTCGAAATCAAATTGTTGTAAGTAGACTATCCATCTGGCAATACGTCCTGCAGGGCTCTTAACTGAATTCAGCCATCGGAGCGACTGATGGTCTGTCAATACTGTAAAGTGGTATCCCTCAAGGTAGAGTCGCATCTTCTCCACGCCCCATACGATAGCCAGACACTCTTTCTCTGTTGTCGAGTAATTTCGTTCAGCCGGTGACAACGTTCTACTAGCATAGGCTATAACTCTTTCGACCTCATCGACACTCTGGGTCAACGCTATGCCCAATCCTTGATCCGAAGCATCAGTCTGCAGCACGAACGGCTGCTCAAAATCAGGACATGCCAAAACTGGGGCCTCCGTGAGTTTCTTCTTTAGCAGTTCGAAAGATTTTAGTTCCTCTGTCTCAAAACGCCATTTCTGCTTCTTACGTAGTAGGCGAGTTAACGGTGCCACAATCTGGAAAAACTCCGGTATGAACCGTCGGTACCAAGATGCCACTCCGAGAAATCTTCTAATTTCGCGGACACTTCGGGGTACTGGTATTGCCTGTATCGCCACCACCTTGTCAGGATCGGTCTTGATTCCGTCCGAGGACACGACATGACCCAAATATCTCAGGCTTCTGCACCCAAACCGACACTTCTCTGGATTCAGCTGTAAGTTAGCTGCTTTAAGCCTTTGAAAAACCTCGCTCAGGATCTGCAGATGATGTTCCAGCGAGTCACCCAACACTATTATGTCGTCTAGGTATGCGAAAACAAAGGGTTCCATCTCTGGTCCGATGATCCGATCCAGTAATCTCTGAAATGTTGCTGGCGCAGAATGTAGACCAAATGCCATTACTCTGAATTGAAAAAGACCTCGCCCAGGTACCGTAAAAGCTGTTAGGGGCTTACTTTCTTTGCTCAGGGGTACCTGCCAATATCCTTGCCGTAAATCTAGGCTGCTGATATACTTTGCTCGCCGTAGTTTGTCGAGGATATGCGAGATGTACGGCAGTGGGTATGCATCTTTTATAGAGGCTTCGTTTAATTTTCGGTAGTCCACGCAAAATCTAGCTCGTCCATCCTTTTTCCTAACTATCACCACAGGCGAGCTCCATGGACTGTTAGATGGTTCTATCACTCCCTCCTCTAGCATTCGGTCGACCTCTTCATTGATGATCTCTTGTGTCGCAGGATTACGTGGTTGGTATCTTTATTTAATGGGTTCAGTCCCCGGTTTGAGCTGAATCTTATGTTCGACCAGGCTCGTCGTTCCTTGGATATCGTCAAATTGTTCAAGTTCCCTGTCCAGAAAGCGGTTGAGCTCTCGTCTTTCTTATTCAGGGAGTTCCAGTTCTTCATGGTCGTAATCGGCTTTCGAGCAGGACAGTGATTCCTCTCCGACAGATCTCAATAATCTACCCTTGTAGTAGCAGGACACAGTTCTTAGTTCAATGTTAAAATCGTAGTCACTCAGCACGTCCATCCCAACCACTATGTCTATCAGTAAGCTCTCCATATACAGCATATCCACCGTGATACAGTCCTCGTGCAAGCGCAATGGAAGTCTATAGCATCTGGGAATTGATACTGACTGTCCATCAGCTATCTTCGCCGTAGCCTGGTGTGTGAAAGATGGTATGTTCATTCGATCGCAGTAATCAGCCACAGTTCTTCCCAGGAATGATTTCGTAGCACCAGTGTCCAGTAAGGCTCGGAAGTTTCTCCCTTCCATACTGACATAAATTATAGGTCGGTTATCTGGCGGATGTCTCTGAATGGTATTTAGCTTCGAGGCTAGTCCTTCAGAGGATTGCGGATGCCTCGTCTTCGCGCAATCCTCACTTAGTTTTCCGAACAACCACATTCTCTTGCAGAAACGCCATCTCTCCCACACCGTGGACAGGAAATCTTGGGGGGGTTTCGGCAGTTTATTCGCATATGTCCTGTCTCTCCACATCTAAAACATACCATCGTGTCCTCTTTGAATCTCACAGTTCTTCGGTTGGGACTAGGCCGTGGTTCCTGGGCGACAACGTTCGTTCTAACGACCGTGTCACTATTCCTGTGTGGTAACTCCATCGACGTTCTAGTCGGTACCTCAGATCTATTCGTGTCCGATACATTCGGTCTGGTTTGCGGGCTCTGGTACACGAGATGAGGCTCTGGTGTTACTATGGCATTCTGTACTGGTGGTGGTTTATACTGTTGTGCCTGCCAATGTACCAACTCAAACACCTTGCCTTTATTCAGTAGCTCCTCAATGGTATCGGTATGCTGGAATACGAGTGCTCTCTGAAGATGTGGCAACAAGCCTCGTCTAATGATTGTGACTTGCTCGGTCTCAGTTACGCAGTTATGTACCAGCTTTCGAAATAGGTTTTGCATTTGAGTCACGTACAGTACAAGTTTTTCATCTTTGCCTTGCGTTCTCTTTTTAATATCTTCGAGAAGCAACTCTTCGTAATTTGGTGGCAAGAAAGCTTCTTTGATTTTGGTCTTAAAATCTTCCCAGCTCTCTAAGTTTGCTTTTCGTGGTACATACCAATCTCGTGCATCACCCCTCAATATCTCATAAATTGACTTAAATAAATCTCCGTGTGTCAGGTTTCTCGACTCGGCTAGTTGTTCGATCTCGTCCAGAAACGCTGTGATACTTCCCGAGCCGTCATAATGTACGTTCCACATGTACAATGGGACTGTAGGGGCACGAGTGGGGTAGATGTGGCACATACTCCTCTCGTCCTCCCGTGGTGGGGGAATTGGTGTTTCTCTCTCTTGTCTCCTTGTCTGCACCGGTAGTGGGGTAACCACAGACTCCACTGACTCTATTGTCTCTCCTACTATGTTTGCATTCTGTACTGATGCTCTCCTCGTTGATTCAGTAAATCCACATCTTGGTATCTCTGTCGTCGTTGGCACAGTCTCTCTGCGCACCCGGCTCCGTAATGAATCAAAAATCCGGCGATTGATGGAACCGGTCGTCGTTCGTATTCCACAAGGTCGTGTGTTTGTCCCAATCGTTCGAAATTCCTCGTCTCTGTAGATGTCAAATGACAGCCTCTGGTCTCTAACTTCTCTAGCTCGGTCAGTCCTATTGGTCATCGGTATCAAAACTGGCATATTATCTCCAGGTATTGGCGCATCAATTAAAGACGGCGTCTCAGTCGCCTCCGTAGCCAATCCAGCGATGCTACGTGCATCCTCTAGCGCTATTCGAGCGTCCTCCAAAACTTCCATCATTCTTTCTCCCGTCAGTCCTTCCTCCATGGTGCCTGGCTTCACCAACCTCAATCTATGCTCAACATGCTCCAGACGGCTGAACATCCTCCTATATACATTTCGTGCATTTCCAGCGCCAACCTCCGGAACATCTTCCAACAATTCGCTCAGTTTCGTACCACAGATCGCCAGCTCCACTGGGGTATCCAGCTCCACATCCTCGGGAATGTCTATCCCTCTCGACAGCGCTCTTCGCAGCAACAGCCTATCCTCATCCGTAGTGGATCCAACTTCCAACCTCCGGGCACGCAACTCCCATACGAGTTCGTCACTCCGAAGCATATCCACATCCATCCTTACTTCCTCGGGATATCCAACAACGTTCAAAATAGAGAAAAAATCTCTATTATATTCCAACACCAGCCTCCAACAGCCTGCTGTCCCTGCTCGGGCGCCAGAATTGTAACGCCCTTACGTGCAGTTCCTTTATCAGTAAACTCGGGCGCCAGACTATTTGCTTCTGAGGGCGTCACCCTCACCTATCGAGCTCCTCCGGAATGTCCAGAAGCTCGAGCCTAGGTAGACTCCAGTGGAGAATGAAGTGGGTAGCTGTTGGAGGTGGAGGTGTCACCAATAAAACACGCGATTAACTAAAAAATTACTCTCTATTCATACCAAATAAACAAACATTCCAAAATAATAGGTCTCACAGTCCTTAAAACTAATCAACAGTTCGTATCAGGTACAACAGTCCTTAATCTATACCACAAAATCTTCACAGTCCTTAACCTCTAAGAACCCAAGTCCCAAATCTACTTGTCAATCACCAGTAACATTCCGTGAAGGGCTTAGAGTGCACATAAAGCGATTACAGTGGCGAGTTACTCGATGTATTAGGCATCAGAAAGAATTAGGCAAACAAAATTACGTAGGCATAAAAATGGGTTAGGCACACCAATGAATCAGGCAGAGAATAGATAAGGCATTCGCTCATCAGAAACTTGCTCATGCATGAAAGTGACTAAGGCCGTGTGAAAGAAATAATAATATCTCAGGGTTAAAGCGAGAGGGGGGGGGGGGCGGAAACCAAAGCCTCACTCAGGCCAACATGGACCATCCAAGCGGGGGGGTCCCTGGGCACGATTCCGCACGGCGCAACTAGTGTCCGTGCGCAACAGAACCCCTCGAAGAGAACTGCCAAGGCCCAGCCCAAATCGAAGTGACCGGCGGTATGGTGTGCGCATGCGCAAACCACCGCGCGTCCACCCGCGATGACGACAGGACCGAGGTCGAACCAAGTGCCTGCCGCACAGCAGCCCACGCCACGGAAAACTTTGGTCTCAGCACGATTGAGCTTTGCCCATCTCGCACATCAACGTCAGTCCCGGGAGATGGACAGCAGGAGTCCGCCAAGGTAAAACGGCCCACAACCTAGGGACTATTGAGTTTCCTCATCTCGGCACCCAGATGTCGGATACGCAATACCGGCTAAAGGACCCAGCCGACACCCGTGACGAATCCCGCACCCCCAAAGATCGGGCCAACCCAGTGCCTGCCGCGCAACAGCCCACGTCACGGAAAGCTTCGGTCTAAGCACGATTGAGTTTCCTCATCTCGTACATCAACGTCAGCCCCGAGAGATGGACAGCAGGAGTCCGCCGAGGTAAAACGGCCCACAATCTAGGGACGATTGAGTTTCCTCATCTCGGCACCCAGATTCCGGATCCGCAATACCGGCTAAAGGACCCAGCCGACACCCCTGACGAACCCCGTGCCTTCCAGGGTTCGGTTCGACAAACGACAACAGGGGGCACACCACGACCCTCACCGCGCAGCAGCCCACGTCACGGAAAACTTCGGTCTAAGCACGATTGAGTTTCCTCATCTCGTACATCAACGTCAGCTCCGAGAGATGGACAGCAGGAGTCCGCCGAGGTAAAACGGCCCACAATCAGGGACGATTGAGTTTCCTCATCTCGGCACCCAGATGTCGGATCCGCAATACCGGCTAAAGGACTCGTAAAGGACGTGATGCCCTAAACGCCCTCCTGCAGCCGTCGTTCGGTCTCAACGATCGAACCTCACACTCACCTCCTGGAATCTCGTCCTCCACAAGTGGTCCTCCGGTCCCCTCTCTATACCCCTTTCCTACCTTGGTATGTCTGCCTACCACTGAACTCACTACCAGCACTCACAACACTGGCTGGACCTTCCACTATACGGTAGAGGCCTTGATTTATTTTGAGTTCCGCGCCGTGCGAGGAACTGCCGTTCCAGTGCTCGACTCGCCTATAAATACCATTCTCGGTCCCCTCCAGCAACATAAGTCGTGCGCACTGCAGATGGAGGTGGGAATGATCGGTCGGTGTCCCCACCGCTCGGCGCGATCTCGCTGGAGTCGATCAAGGTCAACGGGTTTCCGCCACGCAGACAAAACTACTTCGTTACAACCCACAAGAAATGGAATAAATCTATTGATGCCAAAATATGCATGACTGTTATCAATCATTTCAATTGATATTGTCGTTTGAATATTACAGGTGAAAATGCAATTTTTTTAAATGAAATTTCAACACCCTTTATCTTTTGAACGGAGCCAAACTCGGAAAAATGTTATAGGAAGAAAATGTTTCTTTTGACGTCAAGAATCTATGGTTAAAATTAACGCAGTGGTCAAAGACTCACCCTGTATAATAATATTGTTCTATACTGAAAATTTCATCGATATTAATCAAGCAATACTAATGTTATAACTAAGAGAAAAATCGTACGAATCGGACAAATCACCCTGTATAATCTCAATTAAGGCCACCAACCATAAAGCAAACATTGTTTCGAAAATGGTTTGACCAATGTAAATTTCTCCTGAAGTTTGATGGTCTCCTCCGGAATCATCCTGTAGAGTCTATTGCGGCGGCTTTAGCAACCTTGGGTTCTACCACAGCTCTCATCTCCCACTTTTTCACTATGTTATGGATAGTGTGTCCAAGCCCTTCCAACTCCAATAGCAAATTTGTACCCACGTTTTTACGGTATTTGCCGTTGCGATTATTCTGCGGCGCTAGTATCGCCGCCTTAGTCTATGTTCTGTACTACGCTTTTCTATGAGCCATAAACATAACCTTGAAATAATACCGTATTTATTTATTTGCCATAAAGTAAAGATTAAGTTATATTGCGAAGTACCACAGTTAATTTACAGCAGCTTTTCGGTTGAATTAGTCCTAATTCGAATAATTCTATTGTGATCTATATTCAAATCACAAAGTTTGATTAGTCAATTCATCGTTTTTTAGAAGTGTACGGTTCCGAGATTTTCATTTCTATTTCTTGTTCTACAGGTGAGTGATTATTTTATACAATTTTATTTATATACCATGAGATTTAAGAATTTTTCAACTTCTGGATGATCTCTCAATAGTCGGTTTTTGCATTGGTTGCAAGCCTGGAAGTGCATATTCAATGTGTGTGCTTTTATTTATCCTTATTATTGTTTGGGGAAACCGAGGGGGAAACTAATATTCTTTTGTTATCTTCTTCAATACAGGTGGCTGTTTCGGTACAATCATGTTCACCGCTAAAACAGGGCGCAGGTGTGCTAAATGTGGACACAGCAGCAAAAATTCCTACCGTTCATTTCATAGGTTCCAAAATCCAAGTGGAAAAAATGTAGACAGGTACTTTTCTGTAGTTTCTAAAATTTTTTCAAACATCACTGATGGAAGTCTCAATTATTTGCAATTATAACGTTGTGTATTTTTTTTCAGAGCCCGAAAATGGGCAGTTTGGGCATATCCTAATGAAAACTAGGATGATCAGGATGCTTTAGAAGCTTTATACAGAAAAGGGCGAGTCCTTTGTAGTGCTCATTTCAAAGATGAAAGTTTTACTGAACATGCGGCTCGTCATCTTTACCAATTTGCTGTTCCCGAAGACATAGTTGCTTTGGTAGATGAAGAGTTGTCATCGAGTCTAGCAAACAGTGTTGTAGCCAGAGCTGTGCCAAAGCATTGTGCTTAGTGCTCGTGTAAGCACTCTAAGCACTTTAGTGCTTCCGAGCACTGTGCTTGCGAGCACTTTTCGAAGGCTAGTGCTTAGTGCTTGTTTTTCGGAGCACTCTCGCGAAAATCTTAGTGCTTAGTAATCCGCTAAGCACTAAGCCTTTCCGAATTCTTGAAGTAGGGTCAATATAAGCAGGTACGGTAATTGATTTTTTTATATGCGCAAAGATAATATGATCGTTTTGAATTAATATTCAGTATTTCTTCAGTCACCATTGATTTGACTTTATGGTTATGAGGGCCAGAAAATTTTTTGTTTTTGCGCGCTTGTTACTAGTGGAACAGGCGGGCTATCGTTCTGTCCAAATGTCTGTAATTTCCGAATATCGAGCCAAAAATGGTTTCAATCCATTGGGTTCGACTTTGATGGAGAAACCTTGGTCAAATTTAAGTAGGTCAGGCTGGCCGGCCCTCCGATCGTATACTCTCTATCTTCCGAAAGATATGACCTAGAGTTTTCATTTTTCAGAATAGGTTGATCGTTCAAATATCTCGGTCAAGTTCGTTATTGGGCCAAATCCATCGTTAGTTATTAGCATTCAAAATTTGGTTTTCGCCTAGAATATTCATCTGATCAATTTATAATTTAGAAGGTGTTTTAATGATGTTAAATTAAATGGTTTTCCAAATTTCGAGATAATCGCCACTCTAGAAAATTTATTAAAAATTACCAAAAAATCTTGTATTAGAACCGATTCTTTATAAGATATTCGTCAGATATCTATGATGTTTCTATGGACGTTATTGATTTCTGAATATAATTAAATTTCATCAATCCTGAACATATATTATAATTTTATGGAACCGAAAGCGAATAGATTGGAAATTTTGAATTCTCATTCCTTGTTACTATAAGCCTTCGTGTCTCATCACAAAAAGGGATCCAAAATAGGAAAATTTCTATGAACAATCTGATCATCAGCTACATTTGATTTCATAACGATTTCTGGATGAAATTATATGGTATTCATCAAAATATGTTTTGTGCATTGTAGGTCAAATGCTTATTTTTCAATAATTTATGTTTCCATTGATGACACTTCATGAGTCTGAAGTTGTTTAGGGCTAAATTGTGTTCGTATAAATGCATGTTTATATCGTATCACTTATAGAACAAACGCGTTGAGACTGCTTTGCAGCATTTTCAGATTTTTCACTTATATGCTCCATCCACACTAAAGCGAACAATGCATCACATCAGTAGTCTCGAACGTCAGAGAGCGAAAACGGTAGAAATACTTTGAGCAAATCTGTAGATTCCAACTGAAAAATGGTAAACGAGGAAAACCATATTCTTAAATAAACTTCATTCATTACTGGTTCAAATGGTGAGAATTCGAATAGATGTGAAATAAAACCAAAATTCGAACTAGACTAGAATGATTTATTGCACAAAATTTTCTGTACTCTTTTTCACAACATCATATCACTGATTAAAATGGAAATTACACCATAATAAAAGAAGATTGATAAGCTCTTTTTAAAATATTGTAAACAAACGAATATTTTCACAAAAACGTTAGACCAAACTGCCGTTCCCAATTGGGAATTTTAAGCCAGATGTTCTTGTGCATATTTTTATGACCCATCAATTTTAGCACTCTTCGGAATTTCCGTCGGCAAATTTGTTGATTATTTGGAAAGTTTGTGAAACGTTCAATTGGGCCCTAAGCTCACGGAGATATTTAAATACACAAAACCAGGGTTCAATAACTACCTTATCAGTGGCATTCGGTGGGTAACCGGTAGTTGTAAAATTCGAAAGTTATGGCAATCCTTGAAACACAGCCCTCATTTTTGAGCGCTTGTTTCTGTTCCCCTGAACAGCGAGCTATCGTTTTACCCAAATGTCTCAATCGATTGGGTTCGACTTCCTGATGAAGAACATTTGAGTATGTCCGGACGCGGGAACTCCGGCTGTTTACTCTCTATCTTCCGAAGTAGATGACCTAGAGTCCTAGAGTTTTCATAATTTCAAAATAGGTTGATTTTCCAAATATTTCGGTCAAGTTCGTTATTTGGGCCAAATCCATCGAATAGTTTAGCATTTGAAAGTTGATTTTCGCAATAATTCCTAAAATATTCATCCGATCAATTCGTACCTTGGACGATTTTGAAATAAAAGGGTTGGCCAAATTTCGAAGGAATCGACACGGTAGAAAATTCTTAAAACATTCCCAAAAACATTTTTTTCAATACTCGATATCTTATCAGATATTCCTTCGAAATCAACAAGAATTCGTACATAAATCGAGATTACCGATAATTTGTATGCCCCAGAATTTTACCGTCGTAGCTGAGTTTTTGAATAAAACAAATCAGTGTGAGATTCAAACCCGGGAGGGTGGAAAAACATTAATATTAGGTAGTAATGAAAATGTCAAAAATGAATCTACTTCAATAAACAATTCGAAGTGACATTTTTCAACTACATTGGAATGCGAAAAGCACTAACGTAAAGCACTAACGTATTGTCACTCTAATCCCAATCAGAATATCTAAAGCATTAAAAAGCATTGACGTGTCAAGATTTTTTACTAATAAGGAATAATGCATAATTTCTTGGGCACTGAAAGCACTTCTAGAGAAATAAAATTCATTTGCCAGGACATTTTGACATTTTCAAGCAAAAAGCTCACCCAAATTATCTTCTAAGAAACCATACTTCTGGGTAATATTCCACTGGACTAATAAATAATATTGAACAAGCACTCAAGGAAAAAGATCATAATTGAATGCAATTTGAACACTCTGTGATAAAGAAAATTTCATCCTAAAATGTTTTGCAATCAATTTTGTTCAGTACCAAAGAATACCGAATGCTGAAAATAAAGTTTCAATATTTTAGTCTGTGATTAAAAACCTCAAAATAAGTAAGACATTTCAGAAAGTGGTTTTGAAGATGAAGCGATATTCTGTAGTCTAATTAACTACTAGCGTAACCAAATACAAAATTCGATTTGATTTAATTTGCCAGATGTCCTATCAACATACGATTCAAATATTCCCCAATCAGTTCACTGGAAGAAATCTCAGCTGGTCACAGACAACATATCCCTTGTTTATTATGAGGGACCTAGAGTTTTCATTTTTTCAGAATAGGTCGAGTGTCCAAATATCTCGGTCAAGTTCGTTATTGGGCCAAATCCATCGAATAGTTTAGCAGTTAATAACATTAATTTCTTGAATATTCATCCTATCAATTCGTAACTTAGAGAATGTCTAGATAGCGTTAAAAGGAAGGAGTGTGCCAAATTTCGAGAAAATCGTCACGAGAGAAAATTTTTTTAAAATTACCAAAATGTTTTTTTTCAATAAACGATATCTCAAAAGTTATTCGTCAGATCACAACAATTTAGGGCATTTATGCAGGGTATAGGTACCTAAAATATTTTAAAATTTCATCATCATAGCGTACAATCTCCAGAAGATATAGGAGTTTTTCTGAAAATGAAGCCACAGATTATATTTCTATCTATGAATTCACATCACATCAACTATAAATCTCTATGAGGGTGGTTTTTATTTTATGACAAGTTGTCATAATGAGTGAATATTGAGCCGAAAATGAAACTAATTCTGTGGGTTCATTTTTATGACAAACATGTCTAAAATACTGGTGTGTGCAGTTGTCATATTTTAATGGAAATGTCATTATGAATTTTACGACAAAGGGACTATTTTTTCCCAAATGTCTGTAATTTCTGAATATCGAGCTGAAAATGATCGCCATCGGTTGGATTTGACTCGTGATGAAGAAACGGTGGTCCAATTTGAAAATGTTTGGCTGAATATTCTCTATCTTCCAAAAGAGATGAGATAGAGATTCCATATTAATAGAATTAGTTTATTATCCAAATATAAGTCAAGTTAGTTATTGGGCCAGACCTGTCCGATAGCTCAGCAATTATGAATCTGAAATTCGGTTATAATTGATGACACTCAACTACAACAACTTATATATGGTATAGAAATGTGGAAAGAATGCCAGATCGAAGAATTTGCTGAACTGTAAGTTCACTCAACTTCCATTTAAGATATATGTTTATTGATTCTTTCACACTCATTGTGCTGGCTGATTTTGAATCGCACTCTTTTTAAGTGTGAGAAAAGACTTTAGAACAAGCGCGTAAAAGCTCCTGATCTCACGTCAGTGCTTTCCACATTTTTTCAGTAATGTGTTCTCGCTTATAAAATAATTGGTCCTCGATTATTAATTCAACTTTATGCATTGATTAGGAACAGCCATTCAGATTCAGATCGACGAATAAGATTAACTAGTACCAGAATGTGAATTGAATGCATGCGTTTCACAAAACAAATAAAATGGCTTTTGAGTTTTTCCCAGTCTCGAAATCATAATTTTAGATATGTCGATGAAGCTTAAGAGTTCTCATTTCAATCAAACAACATTACATAAAATAGTTCCCACTAAAGTGCTTAGTGCTCGAAATATTCAATTACTTTTGCAAAAGTGCTCGGTAATCCGGAGCCTTCTGTCGAAAGCGGTGCTTAGAACTCGAGACTCGAAGCCTTTTTTTTCGAGTGCTTAGGGCTTAGTGCTCGAAGCACTTTTTTTCGGTGCTTAGCACAGCTCTGGTTGTAGCCTCTGTTGATGTTGATTGCCCTGAGCTTCTAAATATCACACCAATCAGTGATACACCAATTAGTGATACACCAATCAATGATACATCAAGAAAAGAAGAAAAAAAATCTAGAAGTCTATCTAACTGAACAAAATATATGAATAATGTCCATCTTTAGTAGCAACCTCAAAAGCTATTGACAATACAGCTATGGCTCCCTGATACAAGTTGCTAGTCATTCCTTCATTTTTTGTATTCCTCTCTGATTCTTCTTCAGGACCTTGTTTGTAAGTTGGAAGCAAATACCCTGTCACCATCGTAGTTGCTGCTGGGTGATAGTATTTTGCTCATTCGTAGTTTGTGCGTATTCTATTGACAAATGATCAAGTTTTGCTAGGTGATTATTACCCAGATGTGGTTTTGGTGATACCGCGAAAAGATTTAGAGTGTTCAGGACCTGCTTCTCGCTATTGTTCCGTTCAGGATTTTGATATGTCTTGAATTATTTCAGAAACAAATCAGTTTAAAAAAAACCGAAAATGTTTGGAATTTTTTTGAATTTGCATTGATTGTTAAGACTGACAGGTCTTAATCAAATTTTCACTTATTTGTAGTTCAAATATTTCTTCGAATTACTTCGAATAAGCGGTCTCCAAACTTGCTCCCGGCAGCTCAACTGATAGAGTACTCAGAGGATCAAAAGCGAATCTCATTAATGCTGCCTCCTTGATTTTTCTTCCTTTAAGTTTCTCTTCTTTGGATATTATAGATGTTAGATTTTGAATGAAAGGCTTTGTTGTTTAATGAATATATTGCAGATAATCTCTAAATTCTTACTATTGTGTACCTCCGCGACCGCCGTAATTGCGAAGACATATACTTATAAGAACAATACTGTGAATGTAATAAAAACTTTTTCTTCTGATCGAACCAATATTGAGCTATATCGCCTCAGTTACCATAATCAATTTCAAGCGAAAGACCAAGGGTGACCGCAGATGATCGGTCATCTCTAATCATTGTTGGTCATGACGGACCGCATTCAAGCGGCTTTGGTCATAATCCGTGACGTCATGAATTAGTCCTTTGTTGGAATGGGGATGACCAGAATCTTAACACAGCTCCAGAGCTGAGTTAAGATTCTGGGCATTAGAAGAAGTAGGGTTAGATGCTTATAAACATGAAAATAGTAAACAATAGCAAATCTTGAGTTATCTAAAACTTGAGAAACAATTATTGTTAGATCCGAGAAAATGTCCAAGTTTCAATCGTTCATTGAAAACAATTATCAATCATCAAAATTTCATAAAACACAACAAGAAATTAATGAAATGAATGGAAATTCAGGTAGGAACGTTCTTTGAGATCCATTCCGAAATAATTTAGTCATTATTGAGTTCACAGATTCAAAGGAAAACTAATTATTATTAATTTGAGGATAGAAAGAATTCAATGAAAATGATTGAGAACCATAGACCATAAGATTCCTCCTGATTTCCAATAACGAGAAAATAGTCCTCTTGTCACAAAAAAAACGTAGCAATAGTGAAGTAAAGTTCTTAGAAAATTGAAGTAGCTTGGGAATCAATAATGATGAAGTCATTCAGAATATTCAGAAGAAATAAATGAGCAGATATGAATTGCATCAGTCAGGAACTGAAGGTATATTTGTATAGAATAATTAAAACAAGATTCATTGAAATTGAAGTAAATGAGAGAATGTTCAACTTCATTTGACTTTTAGGATAACTCTGAATTGATTGAGAAGAAGTTGCAGTGATCTCAGCATGTAGATGTCATTTGTGTGAAACAATAACGAGGATAATCTTTAGAAACCACAGGAATCATCCTAAGATATATGGATCATCAAACAACATTCAACAAGAATTAACCCTTCTTACTGAAATTATTGAAAAAAAAAACAATTTCTTAATTATCAAGACTTCTTCATATTGTAGTCAAAAATGATATTTGGTAATTATAAATCAGACCTGTCATCGTTTTGATCTGAAAACTGAAAGCACATTGAAATAAAACCTAAACTCACAAAAAGTTTATGTAATTAAATTCATGTATGTTCCAGAAAAAGAGGATTATACTGGGCAGTTTCGAAAATTACATATCCTCTGTCCGACTCCAAAATAATTGAACATATTTTTTCCGCTGGCTGTTATTGTTTTGGTTCATAATTTTTATTGCCTCACAAGTTAATTTTTGTGTTGGCATGTTTTCATATATTCACAATTAAATTTTTAGCAATAAATATTTTTGATAAATTGAATGTTTCATTATTTGATGTACTGCATTAGAGCTGTATCAGTAAAACAATACATACTTTTTTCATAAAGTTAGATATAATTATTACCGTCATCATAAAATTTTTTATCATAAAATTTTGAAAAGAACATGTTCAAGGTATACTAGCTTAAAAAGAGCACCAAAGTCATCTGACCTCACGTCAGTGTTTCCTAATTTTTTTTTAAATAAAATATTCAAAGGGGACTATCACCTGCTTTTATTATCTCAATCTATTAAAGATCTACCTATATTAACACCTTTTTTTTGTGCTCTTGCTCACCTTAATACAAAGCCCAAAATGTCTTCAATTTTTGGGCAAAACTTCGTTTATCTCTTTAATAAAAATCCATACTTAAAATAGATTCTGCCCGTGGGCAAAGGAACTGTCGGGCGGAATAAGCAAGTCATCACAAACTTTCAGAGTGCATCGGATGAATTAAAATTTTGTAAGTTTTTGGATAGAATAAAGTGTTTTTGCAAAGTTTAAGTTAATACAATTCGGTATTATCGAGATTATTGAATATTCATATTATATAAATTAAGACTTTACTGGAAATCTGATTGCCGTAGAAATTCAGTGATATTGTTTAGCAACTTAATAGACTTTCACCCATTTCTTAATTTTATCTTTTCGAACAAGGAATCCTTTCGAGTAAGATATTTCGCAATTGGGGTAATCTCTAAATTTAAACGCAAAGTAATACGAACACGGATGACCAAAACTGAACAGCAATGACCAGTAATGACCGCTAGAAAGACCAAAATAATGACGAAAGTGTCGCTTGTAATTGATTCATGTGTCATAACATATGAATATATGTTAATATGGAAATATGAAACGTCGGTTCTTATTAATGACTCTCCAAGAGAAATATGAAACGTCAGTTCATATTTCTTTCAAAACGTCCAATCATATTTTATGTCTTTATTCAGTAACATAATGGAAACTGCAATTGTTAACATTTCCACTAAAATTATTTCCACCAGATTCAAAGGAGGAAGAAATATCTTGTTCATAATTATTTGTGACGAGACTACAGTTTTCTTGAGAACATTCCGTGCAGTAGCAGTCTCGAACGATTCTCTCAAAACGGTCTTCAAAGATTGTGATGTTGCAGATTGCTCTCCCTTCACACCTGCAGCATACTGTCAGCCAGATAGCCTCCTGCAACAGACGAACTTTTCCAACTACCATGTCTCTTGAGTGCTGTCATTGAGGCTCCCGCATCGGCAACCAATGTCGCGGATGTTCGTCTTCCACAATGGCCTGTATACGTTTTCGGATTATCTAAACCCAACCATTCAGAAACCTTACTCGAAATTTTTCCGAAGGTATGGCTGAAGAGTACACTTCTTATTTCTATAAGCTACGAAGAACCTGCGGGGATTACTTCTTCACCGTCACGGTGGCGCGCCCTGTGGGAATTAATCTGTTTCCACAATATGAGCATATAATAGATTACTGGGTTACGGTCATGGTGGCGCTGCCAACCATGTTAACGCTACCCCTAACAGAGAGCGCCACAAGAGAAGGCCCCGAACCGGAGATACGCCACCTGGGTGTCAACCCTACCAAGGCGGATAGATGGCTCCACGGAATAGGCACTGCTCGTAATTGCTTTTCCCTATGTATATATATAGTCGAGGAAGCTCGAACGAAACCAGAGAGTAATCGACATGATGTAGTACTTTGCTTCGTTTATGTGTTGTGTTGTTAAGTATAATTTGTAACGTTAAGATTTCCTGATTCCGTTTGCCCGCAAAAGTTCGCTTAAATAATTTTTCGTTTCGATTTAATTCGCGATCTTACGTTTGAATAGTGCCTGATTCTATGACGAATTTTTCGATGTGACCGCGCACGAGTCGAAAGGTGGGGTTGAGCGCGTCCGCTGCCGGTCGGCATTTGCTGCTTCCTTTCAGGGGGTGGCAACTCGCCTACTACAAAGGTGGTCACGTTTTTCTTCGACGAGCGGTAGAGACATCTGTTGTCGTCTCAAAAGCTCGGATCGGTAAACTAGGACTTCTCAGTAGTGATCGGTAAAAACGAATTTTATCGGACCTCACTCTTGGTGGACTTTATGAAGAGTAAGAAACTAATTTATGATGAGCATGAACTGGTTGAATGAAATGGTTTATTCATTTTCAACTTATTCAATTTAATTTAATTGAAATGGTTTATTCTTGCTGTGTTCCCAATTGCTACAGTGATAGTAATGTCAAAAGGCATGTGTTGCATTCATATAAGTAGTAGTTTTGGATTAACTTATAACTCACTAAAAATGTACTGTGAATTAATATTTTCTGTAGCAATTTCATATTCGTGTAGTAATTTCTGATTAGTAAAAATTTGGGACAGTTTCTAACACTGTTTTCTTTCTAGGTTTTTCATTACACAAGTTGAGGGTGTTAGAAATGTTTGGTTGGAAAGAATCAGAAATCCATGTCTTCATTCATCCAAAAGTGTTATTTGCATAAAGCATTTTCATATGGATTGTATAGACCCTCATGGAAAGCTGAAAAGATTTGCTCTACCAACACTTCATTTGCCAAGTAATTCATTCTACTCCATATGATTATCATTTTTGTAATTTCAATAATCTTTCAGATTATGTAAGCAGACTTTGTCTACCCTCCAGAACTCCTGAAGAAACTTTGAGGCAACAAGGTATTTATATATAAGTGAACTGCTCATGATCATTGATTATAGTTTTGGGTATTCCACTTATAATTGGTTTCATAAAAATCGTCTATCAGAAGATTCCTAGAATACTTCAACGGATATGTGAGATTTACCGTTGAAACGCCAAAGTCAAGGAATTTCAGTTAATAGGTTTATTGATTTTGCCATGATATTATTTCTGTACTTTTATGACAGAACTAATTATAAAATTTTATTGGAAAAAAAAAACAATAAGATCTTATGATCCAATAATGAAGATGGCATCCGAAAAAGTATCTAAAAGAAAATAGACTTTTAGAAATTGTTTCTGTCATAAAAGTATAAAACTAATGCATTTTATGCTTTAATTGATGTATCTGTCACTAATATTCTAATTTATTCTTTCAATGTATTTTCATAACTTGATGAGTAATTGTTGCATAATTATTGTTGGTTCGTTTATTCTTTCCCTCGATATTGAAATTTTGTAAATTGATTATTTACTGCATTATATATATATTTCTAAAGTTTCTTTTTTGTTTATTTCCTTTCATCCTCTAAAGATTAGTATGTTCTTTGATTTGAAAGGCAGATATATTTGAAATGACCATAATTCTTTTAATCTGCTGCAAATTGTCACAATTTTCTGATCAAATGATATTTTTTTATTGAAATTGTGACAATCTACAGCAGATTGAAAGAATTATGGTCATTTCAAATGTATTTGTTTTCAAATCCAATAAAAATATGGGATTCTACCTGCGCTTGCGTGGAATCCTATGATAACTCTTATAAAATGCACTAGAGGGCGCCACGAGACGGAACGTTGTGCGAATGGAATCTGTAATCAACTCTAAGATACCGAAAGATGGCGCTGTAAGTTGAGCTCTAAGCCGGGACCAAAATTCATGCCAGAGTTGCCTATCTATAGGTAGTCTATGCTTCCTTTCTCGTTGTAGTAGCCTCCAAGATAGTACCTTTTAACTAACTGCTCTGTTTTCGTGAATTTTGAATACGAATTTTGCCGGCGGAATAAATTTGTCCGTAAATAAATTTATGATCAGACAGGGTTTATTCGATCCTAAATGTCATGTTTATTTAATGCATTTAATTATTTTTTTGTGTAGATGACAAAAAGATGTCGTATAATTCTGGTCGGACCGCCATTTTTCACTTTTTCATTTGAGAATATCTGGTGGATCAGCTCACCTTCATTTACTTTGATATTGTACTTAACTTTATTATTCAATTTCAATTATTTAATTTTCTTGTTTTCTCGGTGTCCAGAGTTCTCTGAATTTTTAGTGTCGAACTATCTGCGCCATTGGGTTCTTTTCTGAATACGTGGTTATTTTTTCTTCTTTTAAAAGATTTTCGTTTGTAAAATGATGCATTTAGAGAACTATGGAAACTAAGAGATTTTTATCAAGTCAAAACTGATAAACCCGATTTTCACAGCCAAACCCGTCGGGCTATGGAATTTTGTCGTCGACCTATCAAGTACAAAATTCATTGAAGTTGAGAGCTTGTTGCCAACTTGCAGCAGTGGCGTACAGAACATTTCTTTGACTGAAAAACCACCAGAGAAGATAATTACCGAACGTTTCTTCAACTGAAAAACCACCAGAGGAGATAATTTTCCTGGAATCTTAGTATGCAGGTTAAACAAGATAAGTTTCGGTGGGGGGGATGGTGATTACCTGTGAAACATACATGACCGAACATCTTGTCAATTCCACTCAATTTTGACTGTACATTTGTAAATAACTGATATTTGTAAAAAGTGGAATAAATAACGACTGTTTTATTTCGAAATTTCATTGATTAGGGTAGAGGCATCAAAATTTCTTATCTGCTCTGTTGCTACCCGGAGCAATATTTTTTCAAAACTATCTTACCTGCTCCCCATCGTGGGGCAAAAAAAAAATTATCTTTGTTACAAATTATATATTTGTTCCATGTTTTTTTTACTGTTTATTTTTTTAACCATCTAACTAGGAGTAGGCAGATTGAGGCCTAGTTAGAAAACCGTATTTTTCGCTAACTTGGAGTATGCAGATTGAGGCCTAGTTAGCGCATGTTTTTTTTTTATGGTTATCACTGTTTAACCAGGAGTAGGCAGACTGAGGCCTGATTAAACCCCGGCATCGACCCTGATCGACCTCCTGTCCCAAAACTGATGACCCCGACGTGATCAACATCAACTTTATGAGGACAGGGACGATTTGCTCGCGGACGTAACTCCAAGATGCCGAACCAATCCGCCGCAGCACCTACTCCAGAAGCGCTCACAAGCATCAGGATCCCCGTGTTCAGCAGGTCGAATGGTCACTCGAAGATGTCGGCCTAACAGCCAGCTTGGCCGAATTCCGACAGGTGGCAAAATCGCTCGACGGTAGGTACGTGGAGGAGGTCCGTGACCTGCCAGCCGAAAAGCCGTACGAAACCCTAAAGGAGCATTTTCTCCAACGTCTAGGGAAATCGCAGGCCCAAAAGAAGCGGCAACTTCTGGATAGGGTAGAAATTGGAGATCGGAAACCATCCTAGTTTCTGCGGTACCTCCAACAACTCGCTGGGGAAAACGTCGCAGAGGAGATCGTCCCTGCCTTGTGGATAGAGCGGATAAACCCACTCGCTCGCGCCAGCATTGTCGCACAGGCCGCCCAACCAAACGTCACCATGGACGACTTAGCCAAGACCGCCGACTGCGTAATGGGAGCTCTAGGCTTCAACAAGTGTTTGCGGTGTCATCAAGCGAATCTCGGCTCTGTGAAGTGTTTGTCATCGCGGACGTGTCCAAGGCCATCATCGGGGTGGATTTTTTTACGCATTATGACTTCCTCGTGGATATGCGCAACAGACGATTACTTACCATGAGTATCAGTGTCACGGGACGGGACTCCAAGTGCGCGATTATCGCCGGAATTCGGACGTCCACGGGTGATACTCGCTATCACGCGTTGCTCCAACAATTCGCCGCTAGGAAGGAATTCGAAACCATGCTGCAATTGGGTATTTGTCGCCCATCGAAGAGCCGTTGGGCTTCGCCACTCCACATGGTACCAAAAAAGGGAGAGGAATGGCGTCCTTGTGGAGACTACCGGAGACTAAACGCGCGCACTCTACCAGACCGATTTCCAGTGCGCCACATCCAAGACTTCGCACAAATGCTCCGTGGAAAGTCCATTTTTTCCACCATTGATCTGGTATGAGCGTACCATCATATCCCAGTGGCCCCTGAAGACGTGGAGAAGACGGCCATCACCACTCCGTTCGGATTATTCGAATTTCCGGCAATGAGTTTTGGACTACGAAACGCCGCCAAAACATTCCAACGGTTCATTGACAGTTCTTCAGGTACTCGACTTCGTGTACGCCTATATTGACTACCTACTGGTGGCCTCCTCGTCCGAGGAAGAGCTTCATGAACATTTACCCGTCCTTTTCGAACGTCTTCGGCTGTACGGAATTGTCGTCAATTCGGCGAAATGTTGCTTTAGCGCCGAAGAAGTCAAGTTCTTGGGAAACCTAGTATCTGGTGATGGAACAAAACCACTCCCCGAGAAAGTCGCTCCCATCCGCGAATATCCTAGACCAACAACAGTAAAAGATCTCCGATAATTAATTGGCATGTTGAACTTCTACAGGCGTTTCATGCCCGGGACTGCTAAGACCCAGGTGCCACTCAATGACCTGCTCCAAGGAAACATTAAAAAGAAGGCACCAGTGAATTGGAACAACCACGCTGATTCCGCATTCACCGCCTGCAAGGAAGAACTTGCAAAAGCGGACTTTTGGTACACCCTAAACTTGGCGCCGAGGTCTCCTTGGTTTGTGATGCATCGAATGACACCATTGGAGCACCAACGGGTTGGCAACGAGTGGGAAATACTTGTTTTTTTTTTTCGAAGAAGCTGGGTGGCGCTGAATGCAAGTACAGCGCCTACGATCGGAAACTCCTGGCCATCAACAAGAGCTCCAAGAGGTCCGCCAGAAGCAAGATTTTGACTTACTTCTGCGCCAAGTCACGATACCTGGATTCAACGTTGCCGTCTTCTCCGGTATATCCACATCAAAGGCGCGACCTTCCTGACGACTCCATTCCGGAAACCAGCTTTTGACGCCATTCACGGTCTGTCCGATCCAGGTGCCAAGGCCACCATAATGCTGTTGAAACAACGATACGTCTGGCTCTCCATCTTCAAAGATTGTCAAGCATGGTCCCGAGTCTGCATCCAGTGCCAGCGGTCAAAAGTGTCAGGACATGTTTCGTCTTTACACCGCCGTCTAGCCGTTTCGAACATTTGCACATCGACCTGATCGTGATGCCATTTTCCAACGGATATCGGTATATCGGCTATGCGTAGATCGATTTTCTCGATGACCGGAAGCAATACCGCTCTAAGACCAGACAGCAGAAACCGTCGCCCGAGCATTTTACACTAACTGGGTTGCCAGGTTTGGCGTCCCGCTCCGTGTAACTACAGACCAAGGACGTCAATTCGAGTACTACCTATTTCGGTGCTTGAACAAGCTACTTGGGACGGACCACCTTAGAACCACGGCTTACCACCCGGCCGCCAACTGGGGATCCGCGCCACTTGGAAAGAAGATCTCCAATCCACTGCTGCTGAGATGATATACGGAGAACCACTCTGTCTTCCTGGCGAGTTCCTGGTTTCAACGTCTACCACAAACCTGAATAACTCCGACGATACGCCACCTGGGTGTCAACCCTACCAAGGCGGATAGATGGCTCCGCGAAATAGGCACTGGTCGTAATTGCTTTTCCTTATGTATATATATATATAGTCGAGGAAGCTCGACCGAGTATATAGCAGAATATACAATCTAATAATTTTTTTCCATATGAGGTTGTTTCAATCAGAAAAAACTGTCGATTACTCCACGGAAAATATGAATACATTTTCCTCGGTTGTCTATAAATCCCTCGGGAAATATACTATTCATATTTCCCTAGTTCTAATAATAGCTATAATGCCAACATAGTAATCTTTGACGCCTTCCAATATGTAGGATTGTCTAAACTGCGCATGCGCAAACTAGTCCACCCAAATGCCATGTTCGGAAACTCTAATCGCTCATTTCAAACGGAATGTCATTTATATTGAAATACACAGGTATGATTTACGCTTGACGCACTTGCAGAAATAGACTAATACCATAATTGGTTATTCTCCGAAATAATCATATTATTTGTCATTCGTTTGTTTGATTCCTTGATAAGGAGTAGATTGACATTTGGTTTCATGATATGGCATCCTATTTATAGGGTACATAAGAAGTATTTAGAGTCAATTTTGCGAAGGTTTCTGAAGTATTTGGTTTGGAGAGAAGACGGCGTCTATCCAGCTAGAGGATTTGATCAAGATGAGTTACTCGAAAGGTTCGGAGCTCGGTCTCTTGAAATGGGTGCAAGAATGTTATCCCTAAGGTTTTTGTACAACATTTTGCACGGTCTTGTTGATTGCCCGGCACTTCTCTCCTCTGTTGGGTTCCGAGTCCCCCGGATGTCCTCTAGATTACAGCAGTGCTTCGCCATGAATACGCCTAGGACGAACTCACTTATTCAGTCCCCTGTGAGGTACATGTGTTCCATATTTAATGATATATCTGAGAATTGCGATATTAACCATGATTCGTTCTCGGAGATAAGTAGGGTTTTGAGGTTGAATGGACGTTGATGAAGTAGAATTCAATTTGTTTTTGTAAGTGTATGCAAGTCATTGTTGCTATGTAATAATGGTGATTATTTGCAATTTTCATTGTTAACTTTTTTTTTTTTCTCTTGGTGAATTTTGTTACAGGCTGAATATGCATATGTATTTTTTTTCTTTATATTCCACTGTTATTCACCATATATTGGTTCTTGTATTGATATCCTTTTGTTGAATCAACTTGCACTCATGTGTTTGTAGTAATATCGATGTGTTTGAAGATTTCAATTACTGTTCTATTCAATTATGTATTTTTCCTGTAACTGGGCAATCTAGCCTGTTGGAAATAAAGCCTTATTATTATTATTATTATTATTATTATTATGTTCGTTCGAGAAATGCGCGACAAATTTCAAAAATCGGTTTTTCAGATCTTTCAGTTTTGTTCATGCGCAGTAGTGATGGTCCTACACATACATTGTTGCACCAATTTTGTGTGCTTTTGAAATGACATTCACAATAGAGGTCTAATATACAGGGTGAGTCTTTCACCACTGCGTTAATTTTAAACATAGATACTTGACGTCAAAAGAAACATTTTCTTCCCATAACATTTTTCCAATTTTGGGCCCGTTCAAAAGATATAGGGTGTTGAAATTTCATAAAAAAATTGCATTTTCACCTGTAATATTCAAACGACAACATCACTTGAAATGATCTCTGGTAGAAGGTTTTTGATAACAGTCATGTATATTTTGGCATCAATAGATTCATTACATTTCATCTGGGTTTCTCACTACTACTGTACAGATTGGTTTAATTGCATGAAAACAAATATCACTTGAACTAAAGGTCCCTATCTGGTACTTTCTAGAATCATAAGTCTTTTTTGCAGATAAAATCATTCATCATTCATCATTTTTTCCTAAATTGCATAATTTTTTATTTGATGAAACATGAGTGAGTAAATAAGTTCCTATTTGAATTGAATCATTATTGTAGTTTATTATTATCATCATTAAGGTTAAAGGCATTGTTATCTCTATGGACGTAATAAAAAGGTGATAAGAGTCTATGGTATAGTTTAACCTGATTCGTTTCTAGTTCGGATGATTGACCAATAACAAAAAAATTCGCAGAATATGCTGTTTTTCTATCTACAAGATGATCATCAGAAGAATATTTGGAGATTTCTGTTAATTAATTTCTGTTAAATCAGAGATGTTGGATGTCAAAAAAAATTATGCGAATGAAGTTAAAACTACATATTATATTATCTGTGAATAGAATAATGGCTCGAGTTTTGGGAAAATTTGTGAAAAAGAATTTCATTGTATTATGTACACATGAACAACCCAAAATGATGTTCTTATCAAATGAATGATATTCGTAGTGACATGATTTATTGTTGTTTAAGATTTTGAAAAAGATTTTCATATTTTAACAGTATGATAAACGAAAGACCTTATAGACCTGTTCACTGGTCAATACTCAAGAAAGTCTGAACTCTAAGGAGAGATGGTGAGAGCATGGAACTACCGTAATGCAGAATGCCACTCTAGTAATTGACATCAACTCAAACATTGACTCGCCAAGTTCAGATGAAAGAAAGACAAATAAAGGGAAACGTAAACATGAACATGCATATTCTAGTACCAAATAGGTGATCACAGGAATTTCAAAGGATAATTCTATCGAATTATCCTTTATTGCAATTATTGCAAACACGAAAGCAATTTTCGTATCTCGAATAGGTGCGAGCACTACATTAGAGGATTTCTCGCAGATGACTAGGTTAAGCTTTCCTTAGGCAGAATGTAATGGTGTCAATTCGAAAAATCCTGATGAATATAGTTCATACAAAGTTACTTTTAATTAGTCGCGTCAATGTTGATATCTCATTGACTGCGCTGAGGATGCCGGTTTTGAGGGTCGCTCATGTGCATGTGTGGTCGTTGATTCCTAAATTTGATATGCTGAAGGAAATGTTACTACAGGAAGATTTTGACATTCTGTCTATTTCTGAAACCTGGCTTTGTGACAACATTTGTTCTGATCTGGTTTTTATAAAGGGGTACAAGTTTATAAGACAGGACAGATTGGGGAGAGGCGGTGGTGTTGGAATTTATTTCAAAAACAATATTAATGCACAGAGTGTGTCTGTTGGGAGGTGTGCCGGTTATGAGAAGTTTGGATGAAATTCAATCTGGGGAAAACTAGATCTATCCTGGGGTGCATTTATCGACCGTCTGATTCCAGCGCATTTTCATTTCTTGAGAGCTTCGAGGAGCGGTTGTCTGAGCTTCATCCTCAGTGTGATAATCTCCTTTGCGTTGGTGATTTCAATATAAACTTATTTGATATACATTCAAATCAAGTTAAAAATTTTTATACAGTTCTGGAGGCCCTGGATTTGAAGCAGGTTGTCCATAAGGCAACACGAGTTACCGCCAGCTTCACATCACTAATAGACTTTATTATTGTTGGTAGCAAAATGTCTACACACTTGTCTGATACTATCCATGTTCCCAACATATCGGATCATGATCTTGTATATTGCGATATTGGGGTCTCTGGTCTGCGGAAGGAGGTGGTTTTTAGAGAATATAGGGATTATAAAAATATTAACGTGCAACAGTTCTACACCGACCTCCAATCGATTCCCTGGCGGAATGTATATCACTTCGTGGATGTTGACGAAAAACTTGAGTTCTTTAATTCAAACCTTGTGGCATTACTCAATCTCCATGCACCGAAACGAATAGCCAAATTGACTAAACGTAGACCACCATGGTTGACTGAAAGCATTCGCGCTGCAATTCGATTGAGAAATAATGCTCTTTCTCGGTTTAAACAATCTAAAAGTCCCCACCATTGGGAACATTATAAAACGTTGAGAAACCAAACGACTCTGATGATGCGGCATGAGAAGAGAGCATTTTTTGAAGACCTATTTCGGGAAAAAAACTAACATTTGGAGTAAAATGAAGAAATTTGACATTGCTGGCTCTAGAAATTCGGAAATACCAGAACATCTGAAAAACCCAAATGAGCTGAATGATTTCTTTACTGGTGTCGTTGGTGTTCAGTCAGTGGTAGACTCTCCAACACTGAACTTTTATAGAGACAATATATTGGACGCAGTGGGTACTCCTTTCAGCTTTATGGAGGTAGACGAAATAGAGGTTTTGAGAACTGTAGATGCAATAAAATCTCGATCCGGGGGAGTGGATGGCATCAATATATTTATATCACAACTCTGTTGTCCTTTTATCCTGCCATTTCTCACTCATATTATCAATTATTGCATCCGTCATTCTGTTTACCCAAAATGTTGGAAGAGTTTCAGCCACCAGAGAGTATAGGGACTTACGTCCTATTAGCATATTGTCTTGTGTGTCGAAGGTGCTGGAGAAGATCGTGAATAAACAACTTTCGATTTTTGTGGAAGCCAACAATATACTTCCCGAAACCCAATCAGGGTTCAGAAGGGGCCATGGGTGTTCTTCTGCACTCAGTAATGTAACTGACGATATATTTCGGACCGCTGATGAGGGTAAGGTTACAGCTTTGGCTTTGCTGGATTTCACTAGGGCATTCGACACAATCCAGCACCAACTACTCTTGGCAATTCTCCACTTCATTGGACTTAGTGATGGAGCTGTACAGTTTTTCTCGAACTTCCTTTCGCGTAGGTCCCAGTGCGTGGTGATTGACTCACTCATGTCCAATTTCGCTGATATCTATCCGGGGGTACCCCAGGGTTCCGTTTCTGCGCCGTTATTATATGCTATATACTCGTTGAGCCTGCCGAAGGCATTGAAAATTTGTTCATCTCAATTCTATGCCGATGATACACAGGTATACTTATCATTTACTAGGAATAATGTCACTGAATCCACAGCCATATTAAGTAGGGAAATTGAGGCATTGAGAACTGTGGCTCTTGAACATTCCCTTCAGCTCAATGCGAATGAGCCTGAGCGGGAGGTGATGAGACTGAGGGGCTTGTTGAAGGTGGAGGTCGACGGTGTGGTCCTGCCTGTGATGAACGCAGCGCGGAGTCTTGGTCTGATTCTTGATAGTTCCCTAAGATTCAGTTCACATGTGACAGAATGCATAAAAAAAGCTTATGGAAGGATAAAATTGATTTATAGAAATCGGCATTTGCTTCCTCGAGGGATCAAGGTAATTCTTTGTGACTCTTTGGTCTTGTCAGTATTTAATCACTGTGATGTGGTCTATGGAAACTGTCTCAAACAGTCTGATAAAATGAGGATACAGCGTGTACAGAACTCTTGTCTAAGGCTGATTCATGGTGTGAGAAAGTATGAGTCGATTACACCCAAACTTAGGGAGACACTATGGAAGAAAGGAGAAAGCTACACACAGCATGTTTCTTCAGAGAAATAATTTTACTCAAGTGCCCTTCTTACCTCTACAGGCGAATAGTTTTCAGAACTCATGTCCACAATCTCAACATCAGATTCAGGGGAAAAATAACTCCACCATTTCACAGAACGGCAATGTTTGAGAGGAGTTTTTCCTACAACATTGCGAAATTTCACAATGGTCTCCCTGAGTCTTTTTTACGACTCTCTAGAGCCACTTTCAGAAAACGTTATGGTGGGTTTCTTATGGAGTCTCGAAGACCTCACTAACGACGAGTGCCTCTCCGTGATAAAGGAAGTTGACTTTGTATGTATATATTCTTTTTTGCTGCCCATATCTCATAAAAGTGTTTGCTTATTTCCATTTGTTCACTCCACGATTGTTATTGTTAATCAATTTTCACATTCAGTTTCATGGTTGAGTAGATCAGAGAGTCTCTCCGGAGGCTCACCTGGACTCCGCCATTTTTCTTCTAGGTCGATATAATGTGTCATATTGTATAGGTCAGATATGAAAATAAAGCCATTATTATTATTATTATTAATTAGTATTGATGAAAAATATTTCGAAAGAGCTAAGGATGAGTCCAGCTGGCCTGAAGAAACATTAATTAATCAGTTTTTTCAAAGGCAGAAGACGATGATAGTGATGTCTGAAACTTGAGGTATTAATGAGAACTTGACACAGGAATCGAAAAAATCACATTTCTCGCTTGGACATTGCATTATTCTAAATATAAGGAATACATTTAATGACGTTGAAATATATTCACACAGTCAGCAACCCAAATTTGACGAATTCTGTTACGAATCACTAGCTGAGGATGGATGAGGCGTTTATTTCAAATTTCGGGGGATGGACAACGAGCTCTGCTTTTGGTAGGACTACTTCAATTCGTGAAGGGGCTATGATAATGGTGAAAAATTTGAATTACACAACAATACCCGAGGTTAATGAAATTTCAACTGAAATCCTATGAGAAGTGGCAGCCATTACGCTAACTGATCGATATTTCGATAGTATGTATTGACTCTTACCCACATATGGATTTTTAATTGTTTTTAAAGTGTTGCGAATACATTTGGAATACGTAATAATGTTTTTTCCTGCGATGACTTTAATGTTAAGTTTAGAACTCGTAACGGTGGTGCAGCTGACTCAGAGGCGATATCGTTTTGTATTCTATTAGGTTCATTTGGTTATCATTGAAAAATCTTCTGGCCAACCAGAGGCAAGAACTGCTTGGTCAATATTTTTAGTAATGTTTCTGTGAAGAATTTTTCCGCTAATGTACTGAAGACGACTCTGATTATGATGCGCAGTGTGTTTTGATGGAGTTTTCTGAAGAATGAGTGGTCCAGAATGTGAGAACTTATAGACAACTGACTCAAAAAGGTTTCGGTATCATGCACCACTTATTCGATAGTATTGATTGAGAATTGTTCTGTACTAAAAAGGATGCTGAACATTCATTTGGTGTATTTCTCCAAGCTTTATTGATTTTAAGTCATCTTTTTCTGTGAAACAGGTGAGGGGAACTCGAGGGAGGCCTAAACATAATTGGTTCACTCACTTGCCTGGGTAAGATCTCGATTCCACTTCATTTTAGACCTGTATGAGATTTGTTGATCTGAAAACTAGAGAATTGTTCGTAACGAGCTGCGATTCATATACAAGCAGGAGATAACCAGGGTTAGGAATAAGTATTTAGATCGATTAACACAAAAGTCTGAATAAGGTAAGCACCACATGGAGACTAGTGAACCAACTCTGTAAAAATGGGCCTAGAGTTCCCTCTGTATCAATAGGTTTCAAAAAATTCGATGGTGTATCAACCGACTACTATGGCTAGTCGGAATGTGTTATAAAGAGAAAATATCTCTTATCTTGCCATTCAAATTGTTCAATATCTGGCTTGAGCAGGGGTATTTACCTGGTTTTATTAAGATCGCAAAGATCATACCTAATGTCTGAAAGGGTAATGAGGTGGATATAACAAATTGCAGACCAATCTCACTGGGCCTGTTTTTTCCAAAGTTTCGGAAAAAAACATCTGTTCTCAAGTGGTAAAACATTTCGAGGCGAATAAACTTTTTTCCTGTTAGCAGTTCGGCTTTAGAAAGGATATAGGAGCACACGTGAGGCTATAATGAATTTTGTTTACTAAACGTTGTTAGATAGGACTGCATTCTTTATCCCTTTTTTTGTGCTTGACGAAGGCTCTTGACTGTGTTGATCCTGATATGTTGCTCAAAAAATTTGAAGAATATGGACTCAGAGCGCCCTCAATTCTTATAATTGAATCATTTCCATCTGATAGATTCCAGGAGGTTTGCATTGATAGAGTGTGTTTGGAATTGAGGAAGGTAAGTATTGGTATACCTCAGGGTTCTGTCATGGGTCCAATACTCTTCATCAATAAATTACCTGATTACTTCAAGAGACCACTGGCTACCGTGTTTGCTGATGACACTGTACAATTTAATAATGTATTGATGTAAATTTAGTAAAAATGATTTCCTTAAGTGTTTGTTATTGGGTTCGTAGCATTCTACACGTCACCATATCCCATCAGTTCCGAAAGGAAAATCTCTTTTATATTTTGACAATTTGATTGCCAGTTGTTTCGATTGTTGGACTATGTCGAATTTTAGAAGCAAACTTGATTTTTACATCAAATTTCCTCTTGTTATACAGGGTGGCCATTTGAAAACGAAACAGACGAGATTACAGACGAAATAAGATTTTTCGATAAAAATGCTCGGACAGGTCGATTTCTGTTTCGAGGGGACAACTTAAGATGTAGGTTACGGACGCATAGCGCTTCAACCCTTGCTGCTACAACCTCCACCCCCAATTTTTGAATAGGGATGATGGGGTGAGTGATACTTCAATTCAAAGGTATTTTTATGCTGATTTCAGCACAGTAATTGTTTTTTCATTTTATGCATTAGTTATCAAAATATTCATGCGTTAGTTAATTTCATCACTTAAATTAATTTTTTGCGAATAATTGACATTTCGTGCTTCCGAAACACCAAAATTTCCGTACTTGTAACTCACATCAATTAATTAAATACTCAAATTAATTGTTCACCATTAATTCCATACAATGAAATAAGTTTTGTTCGAAACGATGGCGCATATTTTGCAGCATTTCTGTAATGATTTGACGACATTCGTTCAATATACGTCTTCTTAAATCTTCTATGGAATCGGGCTGTATAGAGTAAATCTTACTCTTAAAGTGGCCCCGAAGAAAGAAATCTAGTGGTGACAGATCTGGCGATCTGTCAGGCCATTCAGTGGGACCCCTTCTTCCAATCCACTGATATGGAAATCTTTGATCCTGATATTCTCGAACTGGTAAGCCCAGTGCTACATTGGAAGCGGATTTAGTCTGGCCAGCCAACCCGACCCGATTTGATTCTCTTCAGAGCAGTCCAGACCAGATCGAACACTGCCTCCAATGTAGGAGGACAGTACGTTTTCTTTGTTTTTGTTTCCTCCAGACCCAGCCAGACCCGTCCAGACTGTCTGATCTGGAGAAATTCCGCTTCCAATGTAGGACTGGCCTAAGGCGTAGTGTGGAGGAGCTCCATCCTGCTGAGACACAATCTGATCTTCCACATAATTTCCAGCATTGTTTTCAATAATTTCCGTCAAAATTGGATCAATGTGATTTTCCAATAAGTCCGAATACATATCTTCAGTAAGATTACCAGGTAAAAAGAAGACAATGTTGTCACCAAATATTCCAGCCCAAACATTGAGTTTTTCTGGTTGTTGAGTATAAACTTTGTGAAACAATCTCGGATTAGCATCGGCCTAATAACGACAATTGTGCCGTTTCGAAAGAACGAACACTCATCGGAGAAACAAACATGGTACGGATAATTTGGATTAGCAGTTACTCGTTCACTCATTGTATCACAAAATTCAACACAACGGTCAAAATCATTTTGGCTTAGTGCGTGTGAAAGATGGATTTTTTAAGAATGGAATTTATGATGCTTCAAAATATTTGCAATTCGAGTTCGTGTAAAACCAGATTCATGTGCTAGCTGCCTCGTACTCGTCATTGGATTCAGAGCAATCTGTCCATGAACAGCTACTTTAGCTGCTTCATTTCTTTTCATGTTTCGTTTTTTATTAGCCACGGACCCGGTTTCTTGAAACTTTGAGACTAATTCCAAAGCATACTTCCTATTAACATGTTTATCTAAATGTCGTTGATTGAAGAATTCGGCGGTTCTATTAGCACATTGATTGTTGGCTAAAGTGAATTTATTTCCACCCGTTCTGCAATTGAATAAACCATATCGAACAATGAATTAAAACACATACAAGTCTCGATACTAAACTAGGAATAATTCACATGTCAAAGAACCAGTAAGCCAACTTAATGATCTGTTCGTAATGAATAAAAAATTATCGATTCTGTTTTTTTTGAAAAATATATCAATTCAATAATCAATAAAATGAAAACATTGAAGCAAACTGAGAAAACCCTTCATAATTAAGTCGGAAATCGTTTCACGAATTGGGACTGGATTATTTCTATGGCATCATTAATGATTTGATTTTCTTACGTATTTGGACTTTTTGGAGATTTCTATCGATCAAGTGTTATCGCATGTTATTGGAAATACTGAAAATTATATCGAAGATAATTTAGATTGACTTTAGCAAGATTGAGCAATACGCTTTGTTTGTTCGACATCTTGATTAAAGATTTCTATGTCAGTGGATTGGAGGAAGGAAGCCACAGTCATGGTTGTTTTGAAGCTCAATATGTCGATTTTTCACAAAAAAACACTACAAGTGCCATGAAAACACCACTTCATTTTCAAATACTTAGTTGAGAATATTTCGAGAACTTATGCATAAAATGAAAAGCAATTACTGTGCTGAAATCATTATAACTGGTTATGGGGCCGGGTGTAGACGTGTGCACCAGGTGCTCGCAGAATTTTATTGTTAATAATAAATATATAAAGTGCGATTTATGTGAAAAATATTTTCATTCACATTGTGCAAAAATTAAGGACCAGTTGATAAAAATAAAACAAGAGTGTGCTAACGTCAAATGGTTTTGTGATGAATGCTTAATTTTTGTTGGTGATAACTGTAAGGGAATACAGGATAAATGGAATAAAATCGATAAAGTAATTGATCAGACTGCTAAAATGATCGATTTGTTACAAACACAAAATCATAATATGATTCAAACGAAACCATTATATTCGGATGTAGTTGTAAATAAGTCGGTGCAACCTCTTATTGTAAGACCAAAAAACGATAAACAAAACAGTACTATAACCAAGAATGTATTGACACAGAAGGTAAATCCATCCGAGATTGCGGTATCCGTATCAAGTATGAAACCTGCTTCCAAAGGAGCAGTGATTATTCATTGTGAAAATGATGAATCTTTAAATAAATTGAAAATGGAGACCGAAAGTGAGATGGGAGCAGAGTATGAGGTAGAGGTGGGAAATTTATGGAACCCTAAGTTGAAAATAATTAATATTCGTGAAAATGATTTCGGAAGTGAGGATGATTTTGTAAAAAAATTCAAAAACCAAAATTTAAAAAATGGAGATAATATAAAATTTATAAAAATTTACTACATGAAAAACAGGAAAGGAACATTTAATGTTATACTAGAGCTATCAAAAGAACAATTGAATCACTTACAGTTGAACAAGAAAGAAGTAGTCAATATTGGATGGAATAGATATAGATATTTTGAATACATGGGCGTACTTAGGTGTTTCAATTGCTGGAGATTTGGTCACAAGTCAGACAAATGTAAAAATAAGGAATCATTATGTCCGCTATGTAACAAAGATCACAAAAAGAACAATGTTCTAGTGAAAAATATGAATGCACAAACTGCAAATACGCTTGCGAAACTCTAGGTTTGAGAAATATAAAGTATGATCACCATGTGTTCGACAAGAACTGTTCAAGCTATTTAAAACAAATTGAGAAAATAAAGGAACGCATTAATTATCAATAGCAATCAAAGCAAAATACAGGGGGATCAATCATATGTGTAAATATTCAAGGAATGACAACAAATTATGTTCAATTGCAACAGGTAATGTTCGATTTTCAACCACTGATAGCAATTACTACGGAAACACATATAACGGAGAATATTGATCTGAACGAATATATGATAAATGGCTACAGTTGTATCACAAATTTTTCTACCAGTAGGCACACAGGTGGTGTAAATATGTATATCTAAGATGGGGTTAAATATAGAGAGCTAAGACAGGAGAAAAAGGAACTCGAATTTTGGTATACCAGTATTTCTGCATATATAGCAAATGAGAAATATGTGGTTACAGGTCTATATAGGTCACCTAGTGGAAGTAAAGGAAATTTTTAAGTAAATTCGAGGAATATCTTTATTTATTTATTTATTTATTTATTTATTTATTATAATTCTACAGGATAACCCTTTACAGAAAAAATACATCTTAACAAAAAATAACAGCCTTATTAAAATAAAAATTACTACATAACAAACTATTTTGGAACACAGCAACTACGACATCGAGTGTAACATAAAATAATCTAGTGTTTCACCTTATTCTACCCATCACTGAGGAACGCGAAAGCACTACGCTCAGCCGAGACCTGAATCTACTGAGTGACTGCTCGCAGATATCCAACTCAGGATACCTGTTCATAAAGTAAAGAGTTCTACCCAGGTATAGATGATTACCATAATTAGTACGTAACGCTCTCGGCCTGAACAACTCAGTATGCCTAGTTCTTCTAGGAGGCACATTCAAGGTTAGTCTTGACACTAGTTCAGGTGAGGAAACGCAGCCATGTAACAACTTATGCAAGAAACAACAGTCCAATACACGTCTTCTATCAGACAGCAACCACAGTCCCACCGATTCCCTAATTGCCGTAACACTCACTTCAGCATATCGTATACCCCTTTTGAGCAGCAATAAATCTCAGGAATTTACTCTGTACACCCTCCAGTGATCGAGAGGCCACCACACTTCTAGGAGACCAGACCAAGGAGCCATACTCAAGAATGCTTCGAATCAGGGAGCAAAACATAGAAATCAGTGCATTCTCGGAAAAAGATCTGCAATTTCTTAGCACAAGACCCAAAAGTCTCAACGATTTATCCCTCACGTAAGCCAAATGAGAATGAAATGATAATTTCGTGTCGAACCACACTCCTAAGTCCTTAACTGACGTTGTTCGAGTTAATCTCTCACCGCACAGGTCGTATGTGGAATGTATGTAGTCTCTTCCTCTGGAAAACGTGATCACTTGATGATGATATCTCAAAGGATAATAATTTATTGATTATGGGAGATTTTAATATAGATTTATTGAACCATGACCACTATGCTCGTAGGTTAACTAACTTAATACAAATGGCTGGTTGCAAGCAAATCAGAGAAAAGCCGACAAGGAATACATTGGATTCAAAAACCTTGATAGACTTGATAGTTGTTAATAAACCGCTATTGGAGACCAAATGTGAGTTCCCCATGATTACCGATCATGAAATTATAGGTGTGGTTCTTGAAAATTCAATGCTAAAGATGAAAAAGGGCCTTCTCAAGAGGAACATTACAGAAGAGAAAATAAGAGATATACAACTTGAGTTAATAACATGTGATTGGAATAATACTTCAGTTGACATGGACATACTGTATGAGAATTTGGGGAATAACTGAAAGAGTATTGGACAAAATTGCACCAATGGAAAGAAAAATGATTGAGAAGTCGCAAAAACCTTGGATTGACAAAGAGATACGAATCTTGCAGAAAGAAAGAGATAGATTGTATAAAATATTCAAATACACAGGTTTCCATGTAGATTTAGAGAAATATAGAGTGAAAAGGAATGAAGTGGTAGCCATGATGCGAAGAAAAGAAAAGCGTTATTATGATTCCAAAATAGAGCAGAACAGTAAAAATAGTAAAAAGATGTGGAAATTTCTGAAGGAAGTGGTGAGCAAAAATGCAAATAGTGTCAATTTTTCAAACTTAGAATGCAGATCAGGAATGCGGTTATGTGATCAATTGAATAAATTTTTTGTGGAAAGTATTGAAGAGATCAAGGCCAGTATTGGCAACCCTGACAAAAACTTTAGTGAAATCAAATTGAATGCAACCAGAGAGGAATTATCTTCATTCTCTGAAGTGTCCCTAAATAAACTTCATGAAGTAGAAACGAATCTGAAAAATAAATCAACAGGTGATAGTGAGTTCGTCATAATCTTACTAAAAAGTACATTTGATGTTATTGGATATCCTCTCCTTAATTTGATAAATACCAGCTTGAGAACAGGTAAACTGCCAGTTGCGGTGAAGTGTAGTACTGTGGTGCCAATTCCAAAAGTGAAATGCCCAAGCAAAATGGAAGATTTTAGACCAGTGAATCTACTTCCAATTGTGAGTAAAATTTTGGAAATTTTGGTGCATGAGAGGTTACAGAACTATTTAGAGAAGAATTTGATATTGCACGAATTGCAGTCGAGGATTCGTGAGCACCATTCGTGCGAAACAGCCTGCCAATTGGTTTGTTTGGCATGGAAGAAGAGTTTAGATGAAGAAAGATAGTAGTAAGTGTGTTCATAGACTTACGTCGTGCTTTCGAGACCATTGATCGGACGAGATTGATAAAAAAATGTGAACTATACGGCATCAGAGGAACAGCTCTACTATGGCTAGAGTACTTTTTGAGAGAGAGGTACCAGAAAACTAGAATTGATGAGGATTTTTCGGATGCAATTGAGATCAAATGTGGCGTTCCGCAGGGCAGTGTCCTGGGACCATTGCTTTTTATATTATACATCAATGATTTACATTTGTATTTGAAAAGATGTTTTTTCAATTTATATGCTGATGACACTTTAATATCAGTGGAAGGTCATAATGAAATTGAATTGGTGGATATTCTAAATAAGGAATTGAGCGTTTTTCAAAATTGGTTGAGGTTAAATAATTTGAAAATAAATCCGGAAAAGACGAAGTATATGGTCTTAGGCACAAAAGCTCAATGCAACAAATTTAAGGCTGAACAGTATAAAATTTATATAGATAAGAAACAGATAGGCCTTGTAACGCAGATAAAATATTTAGGAGTGGTTTTCGATCAACAGTTGAATTTTGGTCTTCATGTGGAATACTTATGTAAAAAGATAGGAAAAAAAAATTGGTTATTTTGGTAGAATGTCATACAAACTGTCAGAAAAAGGGAAAAGAATAGTCTATAACACGATAATATTTCCGCACTTCAATTATTGTATATCATTATTAATTTCGTGTAACAAGGAGCACTTATACAGATTACAAGTATTACAGAATAAGGCAATGAGAATTTTGTTGGGATGTGGTAGGACTACGGCTGTAGGTTATATGCTAAATAGATTGAAATTTTTGGACATTTCTCAGTTAGTGGAAGAATCGAATTATTTACTAATTTATAAGACCATTAATAAGTTGGCTCCCTCATACTTAGAGAGATTCTTAACAAAGAGGAATGAAATGACAGAATATAATTTGAGGAATGCGGAAGATTTTCACATAGAAAGATGTAGAACTGTTGCACTTCAGAGATCAACATTTAGCTTGGGCCTTAGTAAATATAACGACTTACCAACATCAGTAAGGAAGGCACCTACGTTGAAAATGTTTAAAAGACTTTTGAGAGCGAAAAAATTTTATTTAGTGTAGTTGTTTTTTCTTTTTTTCACAAATCCTTAGAGTTGTAAAATAGTTTTTTACCTGAACTAAATAAAGCTTATTATTATTATTATTATAATCAGTATGAAAACAACTTTCAAATGAGGTATCACTCATCCCATCTTCTCTATTCAAAATTTAGGGGTGGGGGTTGTAGTAGCAAGGGTTGAAGCGCTATGCGTCCGTAACTTACATCTTAAGTTGTTCCCCTCGAAACAGAAATCGAACTGTCCGAGCATTTTTATCAAAAAAATTTATTTCGTCTGTAATCTGTTTCGTTTTCAAATGGCCACCCTGTTAATGTTTCGTCTATGCTATATCAATATGATTTACTGTTGCTTTGTATTTTGTCCTATAATTTATGTTGTTTATTGATTGCTTTTGTTGATTTAAGTTTCAATAATTACGTGTATGTACGTTTCTTTGTAGCTTGAAGAAGACGCTAAAGAGACGTCGAAGCGTAGCTGTAGATCGAAGCATTTTTATTGCTTCCTTCAACCGAGATTGTATTTCCAACAAAGTTAATAACAAAAATTACCTGAAAATGACAATTATTGTCTTACAACTTGCGATTAGTAGTATCCATGATATCATTATTTATTTTAGAAAACACTATTTTCTGATGAATATAAAAGAGAATTTTTCCTTCTCATCATAACATCAAACAATTCAAAATAATCTACAAAAAACCTAAGTAAAAAATGAAATAGAATACGACACATGTGTTTCGATATTTGTATATAACACTCTTCCCTCGTCAAGTATTCATATTCGATTAACAAAAATTCAAACAATTCTTGGTTACAATTTACGATGTGACATGCCGCAACGGAACAACTGCTCGTGCCAAATTGAAAACGGCTGATATTCTACACAATAATCTCAAATATAAGCATAGAGTATTATTATTTTTCACTAAATCAACACAGAAAATCACAACTTCATTCCATGTTTTTCTAAATAATTGAGTTCATAATAGAAGAATAAAATTGACTCAAAATGGAATTCTTTCCATATTTTAATTAAATTAATCAATTAAATTGAATAAGTCTATTCATGAAAGTGCAAATGAATCAAAAATAATCTAATAATGACAATTAGAGTCTTACACTTTACAATTGAAGTATCAATGATACCATTATTTATTCTAGAATCGTTCTTTCCCTTCTGATCCCAAATTCACTTCTTTCCTACTTTTATTGATTTCATTCGAATCTGGTTATAACTGATAGTCATTTCTTATCTTTTCGATGAATTACTTAATTAATTGTCAAGCGTAAGTTTCATATTCAATACAAGTAAACTAGTTCTCAACTTTGTATTCATATGAATTCTTCCAAACAGAGAAAATGAACGAAGCAAGGCGAAAAACAGTTATGAGTCACACAGGCAGATAGGCATTTGTTGGGCCTCAGCTGCCTAATGTACCGAACAGCCTCAGGCGAACAAAAGCATCTTTTGTGGCCTTGAGACAATGTAATATTGTTTTGGCTAATTGTGAAATATGTTTTGTAAAAACTGCTACAGATAAAAATGATATTGTGAAGATCTCCTGAACCTTGAACTGTTAAGTTCAAGGCTTAGGAATTATAGTGGCAAGTTCAAGTGCATAGATAATATATAGATATATATATATACAGGCTGTTCTGATTTGTTTCCGACAAACTGAAATTGGCAATAAATCACATCATTTTAAGCAAAAAAGTTCCTATGAACTTGGGTTCGGAAATGCTTTGTATCCGAGATACAGGTTGAAAAAATAATTCGCGTTTTCTTCAATATCTTCCAACTGATTCCAAATAATTGTATGAAAGTTGGTACATAGGGGTTTCTTGAGGAGAGAAATTCAAATTTATGGTCGAATTGGTTGTATTATCTAGAAGGCGCCACTGTTAATCATTTCGTCCCCTTTAAACCGTTGTTTTTTTGTGCTACCCTGTACGTCATTTTGAACTGAAAAAATCGATTCTCCTGGCTTTTCTAGTTAAAAAAGGTATACCTCATTTGAGTCGCTATGAACAACGGTTTCCAAGAAAAATGCATTTAAAGCTTATGATTCATACAAATTTTCATAGTGAATTTTCAAATTTTTCAAAAATTTCTTCCGACGATTTTATTCAACATTACACACTGTTTTGAATTGAATATTAGTGTTATTAAAAAAAATCTATTTTGCACACTCCTATAATAGCTAACAAAAATCGATTCCCCTGACTTTTCTAGTTAAGAAAGGTAGACCTCATCGAAGCCGCTGCAAGCAACCGTTTCAGAGAAAAACGCATTTAATGCCATATCGATATTATTGTTATCTCTATAACATGTAGAAACAAATTTGTAATAATATTAAACTGAATATTTCCTAGAAGTAACAGTTTAGAACAAAACAAAATAACATAATAATTTTTAAAGGTGTTCGAAATATCCACCGTTGAATGCACAAATGACATCTTTGAATGATTGATTGTTTTACAATAAACAATTGTTGCGGCGTCATCACATGGAAATTCAAAATTTAAATTCAGTTGTATTTGAGAAATTCAATTATGTTTTAAAATATTGAAAGTGTGGATATGTTGAGGGGATATTTTATATGCGGAGATGATGCCAGAAGAGCATGGACGATATCCTAATAGGAGGCTCCCAAACGAGAGAACTTTCATTCAAAATTCACATATGATGTTAAATTACGGATTACCATCTCTCAATTGGGTGGATAATGGAATGATGAGAACCAGAAGAATGGATATAACTGTCGATGATGTATTGGAAGAAATTAGAGAACATCCTGAAATTAGTACTAGACGCTTAGTATTGCGATAAAATATTTCGCAGTCTACAGTATCTTGAAGCGTGAATGATCAAGGAATACATCCTTATCATGTACAGAAAATACAGGCTCTGTTATCAACAGATCCTGCTAAAAGAGTTGAATTCTGTGAATGGATATTAACAAAACACACAGAAGACAATAGCTTTATCAATACAATTTTATTTACCGATTAAGCATGATTTACTAGGGAGGTTATTTTCAATTCCCACAACACCTATATATGGTCAACTGAAAATCCTCATGCAACGAAGGAAATGGGACATCCACATCAATTTGGTGAGAATATATGGGTAGGCATCGTGAATTGCCAACTAATAGGACCTCTGGAATTATCAAGAAGACTGACAGGAGATACATACCTACCTGGATTTTCTACAGAAAAATTTGGATGATTTATTAGATTATGTCCACTCCATATTTTGCGGCATTTGTGGCTGCTGCATGATGGTGCTCCACCGCACAGCCCAAGAGTGGTACGAAACTATTTGAATAAAAAAATTTGGTAGCGAATGGATAGGGCCTTATGGGCCTGTAACATGGCCTCCCAGATCCCCAGATTCAAACCCACAGGCTTAAATTTTTTTTCTTGTAGGTTTACATGAAGTAATCAGTTTATTCAAATACCATCAGTACCATCGATGAATTGAAACAGCACTTGGATGATGCAGCAAACCGGATGAGGGAAAATCCTAATTTACTACAGAATGTCCTTAATTCTCTCCTGGGAAGAGCACAAGCTTGCCTCAATTCTGATGGTGGACTATTAAAACATTTGCTCTGAACGAAATGACCTAGTCAGGCAGTATCAATAGCTAACAAGAAGTTGCAAATTATCATCAATTCTTGGAGTTCACATGAATAAGTTTTACAGAAGGAAAGAATAGTGAGTTACACAATTTATTTCCTGAATAGCACCAACTTACTTACATAAACAGTGTCAGATATTGATTTCAAGAAAGACAGAATCTAAGGTTAATCTTGAAGCATTTCGCTCTCCTCAAGAGGAAATTCTGGACATTTTCAACTAAATGTTCCTAGATTTGGTTTACTGCATCTTATACTTGTCTCACTGCATCTACGTTACTACCGATGGTAGAGAAAATGGTGTTAAACTCTCAAATTACTTAAATTGAGGAGTGCAATAACATCGAATGAATCATCTTGGTCATTTTGATGAAAGTCCAAATTATATCATATGTTCACATCAATGCACATTGCTCAATATATGGAGTGGCACTTCATCTAATAAATCATCCAAAACGTTTTGTAGAACATCCAGGTATATATCTCCTGTCAGTCTTCTTAATAGTAGTTAGCAATTTACAACGCTTGTCCATACACCAAATTGATGTTGATGACCCATTTCCTTGTTGCATGAGGATCTTCTATTGTCCATATATGAGTGTTGTGGGAATTGAAAATCCCCTCACTTGTGAATTCAGCATGATCGGTGAATAAAATGACACCAACAGAAGCCAATCTGTTAGCATAAAATGTTGATATTTCCCTTCATGATAAAGATTTAGTCCTTGACCTTTCAAGCTGGGATATACTGTAGATTGCGAAATATTATATCGCAATGCTAACCATCAAGTATTACTCTCAGGATATTCTCTGATTTCTTCCAATGCATCATCGACAGTATTATCCATTCTTCTGCTTGTCACCTGTCCAACATCCATCCAATTCAGAGATGGACCGTATATCAACATTTTCTGCAAATTTTGAATGAAAGTCCTCTTGTTCAAAGGCTCCTGTTTGGATATCATTCATAGTAGAGCACTATTGCTCCTCTGTCATTATCTCCACATATTAAATATGCTCTATTTCTGGAATTTCCATAAGGAATTAAGTTCTCATACATCATGTCTACTCATAAAATCTCATATTCTTCCAGTTCTTTCATGTTTTTTCTTTTTCAACGGGTTTTTTCGGGTTCCTTTGGGATTTTTGCGATCTTTCGTATTTCTTCACGTTCCTTTACGTTCTTTCGTGTTTCTTCGGTTCCTTTTGTGTTTTCTCGCGTTCTTTCGTGTTTTTTCGCGTTCCTTCGCGTTTTTTCACGTTTCTTCGTGTTTATTCGTGTTTCTTTCATTTCTTTCATGTTTTTTCGATCTCAACGGGTTTTTTGCGTTCCTTCGGTTTTTTTTTGCATTCCTTTGGGCTTTTTGTGTTCTTTCGTGGTTCTTCAGGTTTTTTCATTTTTTCTCGCGTTCTTTCGAGTTTCTTCGCGTTCTTTCGAGTTTCTTTGTTTTAACCAGGTTTCTCTGCTCTGTTTCGTGTTTCTGTGAGCTTCATTGATCTATGGTCTATATTGATCTATGGGCTTATTGAACTACTGGCTTATGGATCTACTGGCCTAAAGATCTACGGGCCTATAGATCCACTGGCTTACTAGTCCCAATATATTGAAATCAATAAGGAATTAATCTGTGGTAATCGATGGTTCGATACAGGTAACCACCGAAGGAGATCAAAAAACTTTCGGTAGGCGAGGGGTTTAGAAATGCGATATTTCGAGGTAGAAAGGGGAAGGCGATCTTGCGAGCGAAGCGGGCACCGTGAAGTTCTCAAGACGGCCTTTCGTTAGGTGCATTCCACATGCCTTTACGGCCACGCGTACATTTTCAAAAAAATTATCTAAAACACCGATTTCCCGGTTTTTCGCGAAATATGGTTCGGTAAAATTGAAAAAGGCTTTTTCCTTCGACACGATCAGGAAAAGCCGTTTTCATATGTGTCTTCCCCGAGAATCGGACCTTTGGATAGGGCTATTCATATATTCCAATCGCAAGTAAAAATATTTTAAATTAATTGCTGAAAATAGCTTACTTCGGCTCAAACACAAATTTCCAGATCATCAGTCACGTCAGACGTTCACACAATTTTGTCAGTTAATTCCAATTACAATATTAACCCATATCTAGTAAAAGGTTTTGAAGTTTCTTCAATTCATACGATTCGTAAGAGCCCTGGTGAGGTAATTTCTTATAGTTTAACAGTCTACAATACGTATTTATGAAATTCAAAAATTTACCCAGCATAGAACTAGTTTTGCAATCCCTAGCCAATTGATTTCACCTCTGTCGATTCCTACTCTGAAATGACAAATGTGGTTGACATTCTAATCTTATGTAAATTCTTATGTCATATTCTAGACGTAAATCGGACCCACTTAGTTCATGCGTGTACGAATAGAACGAAATTCGAAGTAATCGGTGAGGAACTCTGTTCATGGTTACACCTTTAGACCTTTATCAAATAATTTTTATTTCAACTTCGTAAAATTCACCAAGCGCAAATCGATGCAGTTGGAACGATATTCTTTTGGTTTGTTTTGGTGAAAAAAGCACCCACTGCGAATCAATTATATACAGGGTGTCCCATATGCGTTGCCTATTTCTAACAGCTAACTTCGATCGAGTTATCTCGGCTGTTTCTGATTATTTTATCGAATTAGGAAATTCGATAAAATATTTTCGATTCATATACAGGATGTCATATATGAGTTGCACATTCCTAGCGCTGACTTTCACCAGAGTTTTTATCAAGTTTTCGTGGTTTTCCGCGTACGGGAGCTGATTTCGATAAAATGTCATACAGGATGTGCAATTTACAATGAATTTGCGATTGATTGATATACAGGGTGTGCAATTTACAAGTTCTTTCGGAATTTTTTGCGTGCATTCGGTTTTTTGTGCTCCTTCGGGTTTTTTTTTTGGTTCCTTTGGATTTTTTGCGTTCTTTCGTAATACTTTGAGTTCTTTCGTGTTTCATCGGGTTCTTTCGTGTTTCTTCCAGTTCTTTCATATTTTTTTCGCTATCGACTGGGTTTTTTGCGATCCTTCTGGTTGTTTCGGGTTCCTTTGGGATTTTGGCGATCTTTCGTGTTTTATCGCGTTCTTTCGTGTTTATTCAGGTCCTTTCGTGTTTTTTCGCGTTCTTTGCAAATATGCTGATATTGCTGTCTGAACAATCTCTTCTTGAAAGTCTTGAATCATGATATTTGTCTTAGTTCATATGGTAGTGAATGGAACAACCTAATTGCCACATATGTACATTCTTCTTCAGTTGAAGAAAGTTTGAGCTTGGGAAAAATTAATAAATTTTGATGAATATCATAAATCTGTGAGCCTTAAATTTGACAAATTTCTCAGGATTCTTGAAGAAGAACAGTAAAAGTTTATAACTATATAAACCTGTTAAGGTAAGAATATTGTTTTTTTTTCAAAATTCCCCTACATGATTGAATATATCCCATTCCAAAAATACAACGGATTGCCTTCTTTTGAATTCTGAAAATAGATTCTGCATATGAACTGTTCCCCAGAAAAATAAACCCTTACGTCATAATGGCCTGAGAATTCGAATAATACACAGGCATCAAAAAAAGGACACCAACATCTGCCTTAAGCACTCGAAGAGCATAAACAGTGGATTTCAATCACAGAACACATCTCTATAGAATGGAAACTGCCATTATAAAATTTGGTCACTGCTTTCAGCGACCTCATGCGGCGGCAACATAAACTAAACGCTTTTTTTTGCTATTTCCTTCATTGGATCTCTTACACTGCAGATATTTTGCTTTTGGACAAACTCCTATTTAGTGTCAGTGCCCTTCTCAATTGCATTAACTCGCTTACACCAAAAATCAGCTTGGACGGAAAAGTCTCGAATTGCATGGCTCTTTTCGGGATCTACTACGGCAGGGGTGTCTGGAAATTCATGTAGATCACTATCTGCACAAACTCCTTCAACACTTCGACTCAGGTCATAAGATCCTGTAATAAATGATTGAATATTCTTACAATTACGATATCACATGTTTGAAATTATCAAAAACAAATCTTACCAGGAATAAACAATTGGGGAACAGCATTTTTCCAAATGTCTCTATGGCTTCTCAATGTCACCTCATCCGTGAAATGCCTGTCACAAACATAAAAGTATCGGATTTGTTTGGATGTTTTACCACCCAACAAAGGATTCTGAACATTCTCTAGCCAAAGTTTGAACAATTCTGGTTCCTTATCTGCTCTAGGAAAACGATGGCGTTTACTAAATTTATCGTCGCACTTTGGAACGCAACATTTGCGTTTTTCTTTAACTTCTTGGGACATATTGAAAGAAGAAATGTCGAAAAACTTGGAGAACTCAGAAGGACTTGTTATATCCACGAGGGATCAAAATAGAAAATACGAGGTTATGAAAGTATCAACAAAGCAAAAATCGGAGAAGCCACAGACACCATACGGCGGCGCAAAGAACAATTATTGTGAACCACTTTGCCTATCTCAGTTTCCACTCTATATGCAATTACTTTATGATTCCAATCTACTAATCATATTTGCTGCCTGCAGTTTCCAATCTAATTTTTTTTCTATATACAATTCTTAGAATCTCGTGTGTTCCACAAATTCAGTTTGTTTAGTTTGAATATGATTAAATAAAAACTTATTTAATAAAGTTTCCACATTTATTGTGTTTTAACAATATGTAACACTACATTTGCAACAATTGTTTCGCCAAATTCTTGGCTTCTTCAGGCGAGTTCGATGTTAAACTACTCCAAAAATTTTTGAGTCTTCCTTATATATTTCTCAAGATGGAAGAGGGGGGACCGGTATTCCAAATGCTTCTGGGATTTTTTATGGCATGTTCATCAATGGTGATCTGTTCACATCCGTTTGGTCATTGAGTAAGATATTTTGCTTGTTATATCTGTTAATTTCCATTGTTTCTAGGATATTAAGCCTTCTGCTTTTGTTTTCTATGTGCAGAATTTTATAGTTTGGATCAAACATATGTCCCTTGTCTAAAAGATGGGTCGCATAAGTTGAGTTCTGTTTTTTATTCAGGAAACTACTCAAATGTTCTTTAATCCTCTTCTCGAAGTTCCTTCCTGTTTGTCCAATATATACTTTCTGGCATGAACCACAATTCAACTTATACACTCCTGATTTTTTGTTTTTATCTAATTTATCTTTATTATTTTTGATTAAATTACTTAAAGTATTATTGGTTTTGAATGCTATATTGAAATTCCTTTTGTTTTTTAAAAATTTGCTACTTCTATTGATTTTTACCTGTGAAATTTAATGTTATATATCTATTCTGTTCTATTTTGTCGTTTTTGGGGTATATTAATGTTAAAGCTTGATTTAATAGGAATTTATTCAATATTTGGTCCACAAGGTCTGGTTTGAAACCATTATTAACAGAGATTTGTTTTATAGTATTGAGCTCACCATCAAAATTTTGTTTCTTCATAGGTGTTTTGATTAGTCTATATACCATGCTATTGAATGCTGCTAGTTTTTGTGAATATGGATGATGTGACTTTGAATGGATTGTTATGTCGGTGTAGGTTGGTTTGCGATAAATTGCAAAATCGTGTTTACTATTGATTTTTGATATTGTTAAATCTAAAAAATTTATTTTACCATTTTTTTCTTCTTCATACGTGAAATTTATATGAGGTGAAAGTTTATTGATGAAGTCTAAAAACATGGTCAACTGTCTAATTGTTCCTATGAACAAACATAAAATATCATCTACATAGCGGTACCAATATATGAAATATTTAAAATATTTGCTTTTTTCTATTGCTTGTTCCAGGTAGTTCATAAAAAATTCGGCTAGTAACGGACTAAGGGGATTACCCATTGCTAAATTTTCTGTATTCATATAAAACGTGTTGTTAAATGTAAAATAATTTTGCTTAAGGCACGTACTCAGGCATTGTAGAATTTCGCCTTTCAAAACGGGGTTCGTTTTATTTCGGTCTAACGACTCTTCTACTATTTTTATTGCTTCCTTCACTGGGACGCTAGGAAACAGATTTTTACATCAAAGGATATAAATTTTGCATTACCTCGAATTCGCACGTTTTGGATTTTATCTATGAGGTCGTATTAATTCTTGATTGTGAATTTTGGTTTGAATTTGGTTTCTTGTAGTATGATATTTATCAATTCTTTCGATAATTTGAATGCTGGAGCTGTGATGAAAGATAATACAGGTCTAATGGGGTGATTTTCTTTATGTAATTTAATGAAGGCGTACATTCGTGGTATCTGAGGATTCATTGATATCAATTTGAAAGTTTTGTTGGGGTCAAAAAGACCTGGGAGTTTGAAATTATTGTTTTTATGTCAGATTGGAATTTATCAGTGGGATCTTTTTCAGAACTGTATATTTTTCTTTTCTAAAAATGAAATTGTTTTTTCAATATATTTCGTTTTGTCTATTACTATCACAGTATTACCTTTGTCCGCTCTGGTGACTATCAAATTATTAACTAAAATTTTATTTTTTATACTTTTAATTGTTTTCTCGAATTGATTATTTTGTTTATTCACGGTTTTTTGGTAATTATTTCTTTTATACTGTTTTATCTTTGACCGAATCTTGACATGAGCTGAAGGCTATTTCCGCATCTACTGCCAAATATTCTGACGATGTTTTGTCATTACGTGGAAGATTGAATTTAAGACCTTTTTTGAATAATTCTATTTCATCATTGTCGAATACTGTGTTTGAAAGATTTTGAAATCTGGGATAGAAAACGTGATCATTGTAAAGTTTTTGATGTGACTTTGAATTTATACGTGATTTTCGAATCAAGTGAGATAATTTATTTTTCTGTTTGACAAACTTTTCATGAATGAAAAAATCTATATCTTCCCTAATTTTCCTATCTATTTCATCAAACAAAAAATGATGGAGTCTAAAAGTTAATTCTGTGTGAATTACCTTCAATTATATCTTGAATATGTCTCTCTTGTGATATTGGTGTTTCTTGTCTGTTCTTAACCAAGCTTTCATTCCTGCTGTCTTTCCATACTCCGCTGCCTTGCTTCTATTTTTGGTCTTGAGATTTATATAATTCGGGATGACATCATGTTTCAAACATTTGGTTAGAAACCAAATATTTTGTGTGGTCTTCTTACACTTAAGTAGTAGTTTGAAATACCATAGGACCAAAATTTATTTTATTTTATTTTATTTTATTTTATATTTAATCATATTCAAACTAAATGAAAATGGATTTCCATCAAGTGAGGACCTCAACCATTCAAGAAAAATTCAGTTTGGTTATCTTAAAGGAAAATCTGCGACTGATCTATTGGAGAATCTATTGGAGAATAGTAACTCGTTCCATTTATGTTGAGTGTGATGATCTATGTTTGTCTTTCAAGATAGCTCCTACTCAGATTGAGTTGTTTATCTCTGATACCATAAATGTCCAATTTTTTCAGCAATATCTCATGGACCACGGAGTCAAACACCTTGGAAAAGTCAATAAACATTCCGAGAATTCCTCGAAAGCACTGACAACTCCTGCAAAAAGATCATAAACAGCAGTGTCCGTACTAAGTCCCTTGACATATCCATGATGACAATCATTGATGATATTAAACTTTCTGAAGAAGTTCGACCTCTCACACAAAATCTTCACGAAAATTTTAGAAAAATTTGTTAGAAGGCTTATCGATCTGTAATTCTTTAAGTCTTCTAGATTATTATTTTTGGCGCTCTTGTTCACCCGAACAGAGTGCCTATCATTTTGCCCGATTGTCTGTAATTTTGGAATATCGAGCCGAAAATGGTCTCAATCGATTGGGTTCGACTCCCCGATGAAGAATCCGTGACGAAAGTTGAGTTTGTCCGGCCGGCCGTATCGTCTCTAGCATCCAAAAGAGATGAGCTAGAGTTTTCATATTTTCAGAATAGGTTGTCGAAATATCTCGGTCAAGTTCGTTATTGGGCCAAATCCGTCGAATGGTTCAGTAGTTATGAGCATCTGAAATTTTGTTTCCTCAATAACTACTAGAATATCCATCCGATCAAGTTGAAACTTGACATATTGTTGAAGGAGGCTGCAACAAAACGGCTCGCAAAATTTCGCAGAAATCGTCACGATAAAAAAATTCCCAAAAAAAAATTTTTTAATCCGCACTATTTCATAAGATATTTTTCGGATTTCAATAAAAATTAGAGTGCTTATAGATTTGTTATGGTTTGAATATTTACTCGCAAGTAGCTCAACAAGAGCGCCAAAGCAATCTGACCTCACGTCAGTGCTTTCTAAATTTTTATAAAGCGGTTTTATTATTGCTTTCTTAAGTAGATCGGGAAAAATCCCTTCTTTGAAACTGTTATTCAAAATAAATCGCAAAGGCTTGACTATAAGTTCTATAGATCCTTTTATAATATTAATTTGGATTTCATCGTAACCACAATTTTTCTTATTCCGTAAAGATCTTAGAGTTTTGAATATTTCGTTCTCATTGATCTCGAAACAAAAGAAACTTTTAATATTTCTTGAAATCTGCGATGTGTTAGATGACAGTGACAAGTTTGAGGTTGCATTGTATTGAGAGAAATATTGGCTGAAGTTTTCTGCAATCATGTGTGGAGATCCAGATATATTAATATCAGATGTGTTCTTCCTTTTTCCAATCTTCTCATTCAAAATTTTTCATAGAGTTCTGGATTTATTATGAGAATTATTGTACTTAGTCAAGTAAATTTTTTGTATTTCTTCTCTTAACCTTTTGTCATATGCTTTTTTCAGATCTTTGTAAATATTCCCTTGGTCAATATTGAACGTAGATAAAATTAAAACAGGTCGTGTGACAGTACAGTATTTTTGTTGTTTTATAGAGTATATATGTTAGTATTTACTGTATGTTTAGGGGATGTAGATTTGTTGTTTATGTTTTTGGCGCTCTTGTTCACCCGAACAGAGTGCCTATCATTTTGCCCGAATGTCTGTAATTTTGGAATATCGAGCCGAAAACGGTCTCAATCGATTGGGTTCGACTCCCCGATGAAGAATCCGTGGCGAAAGTTGAGTCTGTCCGGCCGGCCGTTTTCTCTTGAGCATCCAAAAGAGCTGAGCTAGAGTTTTCATATTTTCAGAATAGGTTAATTGTCCAAATATCTCGGTCAAGTTCTTTATTGCACCAAATCCGTCAGATAGTTCAGTAGTTATGAGCATTTGAAATTTTGTTTCCTCAATAACTACTAGAATATCCATACGATCAAGTTGATATTTGAAATATTGTTGAGGGAGGCTGCAACAAAACGGCTCGCAAATTTTCGCAGAAATCGTCACGCTAGAAAATTTTTAAAAAATTCACAAAAAAATTCTCATCTCATCTCATAAGATATTTTTCGGATTTCAATAAAAATTCGGGAATATATTGAGGTGATCGATATCTTACTTATCCTAAAATTTCATTGCCGTAGCTCTTTTCCATCTAAAGATATGATCAGTTTTTTCATTCACTAAAGAGAAATGACATATGTCCCGATGATTTTCTTTGAACGATGGCCATCAGCGAAATATTAATAAATAATAAATGAAATATTTTTATGAAAAATAAATTTTTCATAACGGGAAATCATAGAGAGAGAATTCAATCTCGATGGCTGAAATAATATACGTTGTCAAAATTCAGAAAAGCACTGACGTCAGTTTTTAGGAAAAGGGAATTATAGCTTCGAACAAAACTTGGGGAAAATCATGAAGAATTATTCTTAATTTGAGATATAGGTTTGTTCATTCATTAGGCGTTCATTATTTGCAACACATTGTCCAATAGCACGGGATAAGACTATTGTTCACCAGAGTGCTTATAGATTTGTTATTGTTTGAATATTTACTCGCAAGTAGCTCAACAAGAGCGCCAAAGCAATCTGACCTCACGTCAGTGCTTTCTAAATTTTTTATATTTGTCTTGAGTTGTTTTCTTGACGAGCTTGCAAAATTTTGAAGGAAACATGTATATGCAATGAGCAGTGTACAAAAAACAATATATGATAAATATGAAATCTTTTGATATGCAGCAACAACCAGTGGCTTGATTGATGAAGACAGTTCGTCTTGAAGTATCTTTTATTATCTTCATACATTCTATTAGCAATTCATGTCATTTATATACTTTATTGATAGCTCTGCTTTTGAAATTCCATCTTCTAGCAGAATAACTCTTCGACCAACAATTTCATTCAAAACTGCCACTTTTTGTTAGGAATTAGCCGTAAATTTCGAATATCACTTAAATTTGAAGAAAATACCCGTAATTCTTGTTTTTGGCTTGCGGTTTGGGACGAAATTGAGCTCAGTTGACGGGCGTAGCAGTGAAAAAAATATGCATATTTGTTATCGTTATCAATAAGAGTTTGAACGCCTGAATAATCCCCACTCATTATACTTAAACCATCATAACTTAGCGAAATAAGTTTGTTTATTGTTCTAAATTCATTATTGTGATAGATTAAACGCATCGCGATCAGGAGGATGGACAAAATTCTAAAATGGTTAAACGGGTTGCAACGGACTAATTTATCCGATAGCGATTATTTCGGATATCTCCGGGATGTGATTCGGAAGTTTCGAACAGAGAGTTTGTCGTGGTGAACAGTTTTAATAATGTTCGGTAAGTCCTGTTTTTTATCAGACAAGGTTCATTCAATTTCAAATTGTTGTATTTAATTGTTTTATTTGCAAGAGATGACAAAAAACTTCGGTCAACTGCATCAGCTTTTAGCAGGTTGCAAATATCCGATGACCTCACTCCAAATCAGTTGGCTGGTTTGCGGAAGTTGAGGGAAGAATTGAAACTCCGACAATCAAATGGAGAAGCAAATCTGACAATAAGATACGTGAAGGGATTACCCACAATTGTTGCTGCGCGAACTTCCACACGGTCAAAAAAGTAGGTGTTATTTCAGAGGAGTGGATCATTATGTATACTAATGCCAGATCGGTTAAGAATGGATTATCATCCTTCTAACTGAAACTTGGTTGCATGATGGTTTGCTGTTTTAATGTTCCCGGATTGAAACTGTTTCGTTCTGATAGACAAATCAACAGAGGTTATGATGGAGTATGATTATTTGCACAATGCCTTAGCGAACTCCTTCAAAGTGAAGGCTAAGGTTCATGATTTTCCAGGGATTGATCATTTTTTTTGAGATTTGTTTGTCCATGACTTCTCCGCGTTGTTCGGCTGTACATATAGACCTCATCCTTCTCCATCAGATTCGCTCCTCTATCAGCTCCTCGTTACTCTTTTTCAGCAGAATAGTAACATCATTGTAGCTAGTGACTCCAATTTCCGGTGGAGGGCTGGCTCGCTTCCTTCGGGTGGATCTCATTCTGAAATGTTTCTCTCGGCTATTGCGGATGCCCATCTTGCTCAGCTTATAGATCGTTCAACACATTATTGCCAGGGGCAGAGTCCATCAACCTTGGACTTGGTGCTCACGAGTGATCGTGATCTTATATGCGACATTCAATACCATGATCTTGTTGAGCGTTCTGACCACTGTGTTCTAACTTCGAGAGTTCAGTTCACTCGTATGTACTGCGGCGACGAAGTTGGCCCATGAAACCAGGAGCGTGAATGACTATAGTCTACTGAAAGATTACCTGTCTGATGTCGACTGGGAACAGTGCCTACATTCGGAGGACGTTGATGTTGTGTGGAGTTCCTTTAGGTGTCTGATTACTTGAGCGGTTGAAGCGTGTTCGAGTGCCAGAACGATCAGGTTGAGTCCATCCAAGCCGTGGATCGACCGCAGAATTCTTGGCATGATTCGTACCAAAAAGAGTTTTTGGCAGCGCTATCAGTGACACAATTTAGAGGAAATTCGACACACATAGGGAGTACTCAAATATAGTTTTTGCTGCTATTATTGAAGCTCGAAGAAAGTATGAGATGAAATGTAACTTCTGGGAGCCGTAAGAAATTCTACAAACATGTCAGATCCATGTAGAGTTCCAGGGTGTCTGTGCCTGTGCTGGGATCGTCAGGAGATGAGTATGCCGATGATAGTGCATCTGCGGAATTGCTTTCCGAACGTTCCGCTGCTACGCTTACTTATGAACGTGATGGTGCTCAAGACATGTGCTGATTTGGTTGCTGCTCCTATTACGGAAATATTCCGCTCATCCCTACGATTGGGTCGGTTGCCGATGAAATGAAAATCTGCAAGGGTACCCCTGTTTATAAGGGGATAATAAACAGCTCGCCTCCAACTATCGTCCTATTAGTTTGACACCCATTGTTGCTAAAATTGCAGAAAAGGTAATTTATTCGCGAATGGTACCCTTCTTGGTATCCAATGGGGCCATTCCTGACTATCAGCATGGTTTCGTTCCGGGACGATCGATCATCACTTCAGCTTGCTTCAGTGCCTTAATTCGTGGACTTTATCTCTTGATTCTGATTACCCGGTGGACGTTGTATACCTGGATTTCTCAAAGGATTTTGTGGTGTCTGAGTGGAGTTTATAAAATAAAACATCACCCGCTATATACAATTTATATTCCTTTTCTCTATCGTTTACAGTTGTAACCATCAAATCGCATACTCGAATACAGATTGACTATCAATACACATGTGCATATCTAATAACGCGTACATCATTCTAAGTATGACCATCCTAATAACAACGTTCAAACATCTCAGCTTTCAATCGTATTCCTCTGAGTAGGTTGCTGAGCTAGCTTGATCATTTCGGGATCGGAGGGGGGGCTACTTCGGTAGATCGAGTCATTTTTGAGCGATCGAGAGTTATCGGTGAAGGTTGGCGGCTCCCTTTCATTTGTGTTGGATAAAGAACTGCGTCATATGCGCAGTATGATTTTGATGTCAGTATATCTTGGGAAATAAACGAATGAAGAACACGTCAACTTGAGTTCAGTCATTTAATAGATAAATCATATAACCCTAGTGAAAGTCAGTTCATATCAGAAACAATATATAGAACATGGTGTCAGGTGTGTCAGATTTAACGTAATTTCCATCATAAACAAATACTACAACATTTAAAATTTCGAAATGAAACCAATGCACAAGATGTCCGACGATGGTGAAACGAGAGTCGACCACATGCCAAATTTGAGACCGATCAATGAATTGATTATTTCATCGAGTGAAAATAATGCGTCGAATTGGAAAGAATGGTGTGAAAATTTTGAAATCTATTTGTTGGCAACAGGATTGACCGATTCCACAGAAAGTCAAAAAATTGCGGTTATGTTACACTCGATTGGATTGAAAGGTAGACAAATTTTCAGTTCATTCAACTTGAAAATCTCAGAAACAACTTTAGATGACGTAAAAACTAAATTCGACAATTATTTTGAACCTCAAAAAAATCTCACCATGTTACGTCATACTTTTTTCACCAGAACACAAAAAATGAATGAAAGCATTGAGAATTTCATAACAGATTTGGAAAATTTAAGCATGAAATGTGAATTCAAGGATCTTCGAGAGTCCTTAGTCAGAGATATATTCATTGCTAACATGAATTCTCAATTTACAAATATACGTTGTAACGAAGTGGTTTTGTTTGCGTGGCGGAGACCCGTTGACCTTGATCGACTCCAGCGAGATCACGCCGAGCGGTGGGGACACCGACCGATCATTCCCACCTCCATCTGCAGTGCGCACGACTTATGTTAGTGGAGGGACCGAGAATGGTATTTATAGGCGAGTCGAGCACTGGAACGGCAGTTCCTCGTACGGCGCGGAACTCAAAATAAGGGGAAAGCCTCTACCGTTTAGTGGGGAGGGTCCAGCCAGTGTTGTTAGTGCTGGTAGTGAGTTCAGTTGTAGGCAGACATACAAAGGTAGGAAAGGGGTATAGAGAGGGGACCGGAGGACCACTTGTGGAGGACGAGATTCCAGGAGGTGAGTGTGAGGTTCGATCGTTGAGACCGAACGACGGCTGCAGGAGGGCGTCTAGGGCGTCACGTCCTTTACGAGTCCTTTAGCCGGTATTGCGTTTCCGCCGACTGGGTGCCGAGATGAGGAAACTCAATCGTCCCTAGATTGTGGGCCGTTTTATCTTGGCGGACTCCTGCTGTCCATCTCTCGGGGCTGACGTTGATGTACGAGATGAGGAAACTCAATCGTGCTTAAACCGAAGCTTTCCGTGACGTGGGCTGCTGCGCGGTGAGGGTCGTGGTGTGCCCCCTGTTGTCGTTTGTCGAGCCGACCCCTGGAAGGCACGGGTTGGTCACGGGTGTCGACTGGGACCTTTAGCCGGTATTGCGGATCCGGAATCTGCGTGCCGAGATGAGGAAACTCAAACGTCCCTAGGTTGTGGGCCGTTTTACCTCGGCGGACTCCTGCTGTCCATCTCTCGGGGCTGACGTTGATGTGCGAGATGAGGAAACTCAATCGTGCTTAGACCGAAGCTTTTCGTGACGTGGGCTGATGCGCGGTGAGGGTCGTGGTGTGCCCCCTTCTGTTGTCGTTTGTCGAACCGACCCCTGGAAGGCACGGGTTCGTCACGGGTGTCGGCTGGGTCCTTTAGCCGGTATTGCGTATCCGCCGTCTGGGTGCCGAGATGAGGAAACTCAATCGTCCCTAGGTTGTGGGCCGTTTTACCTTGGCGGACTGCTGCTGTCCATCTCGCGGAGCTGACGTTGATGTACGAGATGAGGAAACTCAATCGTGCTTAGACCGAAGTTTGCCGGGGCGTGGGCTGCTGTGCGGCAGGCACTTGGTTCGACCTCGGCCCTGTCGTCATCGCGGGTGGACGCGCGGTGGTTTGCGCATGCGCACACCATACCGCCGGTCACTCCGATTTGGGCTGGGCCTTGGCAGTTCTCTTTGAGGGGTTCTGTTGCGCACGGACACTAGTTGCGCCGTGTGGAATCGTGCCCCACGGACCCCCGCTTGGATGGTCCAGGTTGGCCTGAGTGAGGCTTTGGTTCCCCCTCTCGCTTTAACCCCGAGACATTATAATTTCTTATCACACGGCCCTAGTCATTTTTATGCCTAAGTCATTTTGCTTACCGAATTCTTTCTGATGCCTGATACATCGAGTAACTAGCCACTGTAATCGCTTTATGTGCTCTCTAACCCCTTCACGGAATGTTACTGGACTTTTGGTGATTGATTAGTAGATTTGGGACTTGGGTTTTTAAAGGTTAAGGACTGTGAAGATTTTGTGATATAGATTAAGGACTGTTGTACCTGATACGAACTGTTGATTAGTTTTAAGGACTGTGAGACCTATTATTTTGGAATGTTTGTTTATTTGGTATGAATAGAGAGTAATATTTTTAGTTAATCGCGCGTTTTATTGGTGAGACCTCCATCTCCAACAGCTACCCACTTCATTCTCCACTGGAGTCTACCTAGGCTCGAGCTTCTGGACATTCCGGAGGAGCTCGATAGGTGAGGGTGACGCCCTCAGAAGCAAATAGTCTGGCGCCCCTTTACTGATAAAGGAACTGCACGTAAGGGCGTTACAACTCTGGCGCCCGAGCAGGGACAGCAGGTTGTTGAAGGCTGGTGTTGGAATATAATAGAGATTTTTCTTTATTTTGGACGTTGGTTGTTGGAGTTTGAGGTTGTTGGAGTTTGGACGTTGTTGGATATCCTGAGGAAGTAAGGATGGATGTGGATATGCTTCGGAGTGACGAACTCGTATGGGAGCTGCGCGTCCGGAGGTTGGAAGTTGGATCCACAAAGGATGCGGATAGGCTGTTGCTGAGGAGAGCGCTATCGAGAGGGATAGACATTCCCGAGGATGTGGAGCTGGATACCCCAGTGGAGCTGGCGATCTGTGGTACGAAACTGAGCGAATTGTTGGAAGATGTTCCGGAGTTTGACACTGGAAATGCACGAAATGTATATAGGAGGATGTTCAGCCGTCTGGAGCATGTTGAGCATAGATTGAGGTTGGTGAAGCCAGGCACCATGGAGGAAGGACTGACGAGAGATAGAATGATGGAAGTTTTGGAGGACGCTCGAATAGCGTTAGAGGACGCACGTAGCATCGCTGGATTGGCTACGGAGGCGAACGAGACGCCGTCTTTAATTGATGCACCGATACCTGGAGATAATATGCCGGTTTTGATACCGATGACCGATAGGACTTACCGAGCAAGAGAAGTTAGAGACCAGAGGCTGTCATTTGACATCGACGGCAGAGACGAGGAATTTCAAACGATTGGAACAAACACACGACCTTGTGGGATACGAACGACGACTGGTTCCATCAATCGCCGGATTTTTGATTCATTACGGAGCCGGGTGCGCAGAGAGACTGTGCCAACGACGACAGAGATACCAAGACGTGGATTTACTGAATCAACGAGGAGAGCATCAGTACAGAATGCAAACATCGTAGGAGAGACAATAGAGTCAGTGGAGTCTGTGGTTACCCCACTACCGGTGCAGACAAGGAGACAAGAGAGAGAAACACCAATTCCCCCACCACGGGAGGGCGAGAGGAGTATGTACCAGATCTACCCCACTCGTGCCCCCACAGTCCCATTGTATATATGGAACGTACATTATGACGGCTCGGGAAGTATCACAGCGTTTCTGGACGAGATCGAACAACTAGCCGAGTCGAGAAACCTGACACACGGAGAATTATTTAAGTCAATTTATGAGATATTGAGGGGTGATGCACGAGATTGGTATGTACCACGAAAAGCAGACTTAGAGAGCTGGGAAGATTTTAAGACCAAAATCAAAGAAGCCTTCTTGCCACCGAATTACGAAGAGTTGCTTCTCGAAGATATTAAAAAGAGAACGCAAGGCAAAGATGAAAAACTTGTACTGTACGTGACTCGAATGCAAAACCTATTTCGAAAGCTGGTACATAACTGCGTAACTGAGACCGAGCAAGTCACAATTATCAGACGAGGCTTGTTGCCACATCTTCAGAGAGCACTCGTATTCCAGCATACCGATACAATTGAGGAACTACTGAATAAGGGCAAGGTGTTTGAGTTGGTACATTGGCAGGCACAACAGTATAAACCACCACCAGTACAGAATGCCATAGTAACACCAGAGTCGCATCTCGTATACCAGAGCCCGGAAACTAGACCGAATGTATCAGGCACGAATGGATCTGAGGTACCGACTAGAACGTCGATGGAGTTACCACACAGGAATAGTGACACGGTCGTTAGAACGAACGTTGTCGCCCAGGAACCACGGGCTAGTCCCAACCGAAGAACTGTGAGATTCAATGAGGACACGATGGTATGTTTTAGATGTGGAGAGACAGGACATATGCGAATAAACTGCCGAAACCCCCCCAAGATTTCCTGTCCACGGTGTGGAAGAGATGGCGTTTCTGCAAGAGAATGTGGTTGTTCGGGAAACTAAGTGAGGATTGCGTGAGGACGAGGCATCCGCAATCCTCTGAAAGACTAGCCTCAAAGTTAAATACCATTCAGAGACAACCCGAGATGCCAGGTGCCGGACCGTCTAACAAACGTGAGATACTAACGGTGAGTGTTAGCGTGCAACGGTATCTAGAAGAGCACAGACCCCAACAGTGGTCGGCGGAATTCGCGAGGCGCATCCAGGCGTATCGGCCTCGAAATCGGCGGCCGGACCAGAAGTGCCGAGTGCGAATTCGGATGCCCCTGGGCGGCGCGGTAAAACGGATAATCATACCGGCGCGAGACCAACAATGGTCGGTACGCATGCCGCGCGCGTCACCACCCCCCGAATGAACGCATAGTGCGCGTCCTTTTTTTGCCCCACATGACAGTAGTGCGCGTCAGCACCCCCCAAATGAACGCAAAGTGCGCGTCTTTTTCCCCACATGACAGTAGTGCGCGATGGCAACCCTCCCAAACGAACGCATAGTGCGCTTCCATTTTTCCCACATGACAGAAGTGCGCGTCACCGCCCTCCCAAAGGAATGCAGCGTGCGCATCACAGACGCCGACGAACAGTAGAGAGAATTGCTGATTTAGGCTAAGATTTCCTCTTGTATGTTATCGCAAATTTAGGCTGAGATTTTCTCTTATGTTGTAGATTTAGGCTAAGATTTTCTCTTATATTGTTGCTTTAGGATAAGATTTTCTCTTATATTGTTGATTTGGACTAAGATTTCCTCTGGGATTTTATTAGGATAAGGTCTTTTCTTCTTTTTTTTTTGGTCAGGAAGGAAAGAGAAAAAAAAAATTTTTTTTATGGAAGTAAGGGAGAGTGTAACGAAGTGGTTTTGTTTGCGTGGCGGAGACCCGTTGACCTTGATCGACTCCAGCGAGATCACGCCGAGCGGTGGGGACACCGACCGATCATTCCCACCTCCATCTGCAGTGCGCACGACTTATGTTAGTGGAGGGACCGAGAATGGTATTTATAGGCGAGTCGAGCACTGGAACGGCAGTTCCTCGTACGGCGCGGAACTCAAAATAAGGGGAAAGCCTCTACCGTTTAGTGGGAGGGTCCAGCCAGTGTTGTTAGTGCTGGTAGTGAGTTCAGTGGTAGGCAGACATACAAAGGTAGGAAAGGGGTATAGAGAGGGACCGGAGGACCACTTGTGGAGGACGAGATTCCAGGAGGTGAGTGTGAGGTTCGATCGTTGAGACCGAACGACGGCTGCAGGAGGGCGTCTAGGGCGTCACGTCCTTTACGAGTCCTTTAGCCGGTATTGCGTTTCCGCCGTCTGGGTGCCGAGATGAGGAAACTCAATCGTCCCTAGATTGTGGGCCGTTTTATCTTGGCGGACTCCTGCTGTCCATCTCTCGGGGCTGACGTTGATGTACGAGATGAGGAAACTCAATCGTGCTTAAACCGAAGCTTTCCGTGACGTGGGCTGCTGCGCGGTGAGGGTCGTGGTGTGCCCCCCCCCCTGTTGTCGTTTGTCGAGCCGACCCCTGGAAGGCACGGGTTGGTCACGGGTGTCGGCTGTGTCCTTTAGCCGGTATTGCGGATCCGGAATCTGGGTGCCGAGATGAGGAAACTCAATCGTCCCTAGGTTGTGGGCCGTTTTACCTCGGCGGACTCCTGCTGTCCATCTCTCGGGGCTGACGTTGATGTACGAGATGAGGAAACTCAATCGTGCTTAGACCGAAGCTTTCCGTGACGTGGGCTGTTGCGCGGCAGGCACTGGGTTGGCCCGATCTTTGAGGGTGCGGAATTCGTCACGGGTGTCGGCTGGGTCCTTTAGCCGGTATTGCGTATCCGCCGTCTGGGTGCCGAGATGAGGAAACTCAATCGTCCCTAGGTTGTGGGCCGTTTTACCTTGGCGGACTGCTGCTGTCCATCTCGCGGAGCTGACGTTGATGTACGAGATGAGGAAACTCAATCGTGCTTAGACCGAAGTTTTCCGTGGCGTGGGCTGCTGTGCGGCAGGCACTTGGTTCGACCTCGGCCCTGTCGTCATCGCGGGTGGACGCGCGGTGGTTACATCGAGTAACTAGCCACTGTAATCCCTTTATGTGCTCTCTAACCCCTTCACGGAATGTTACTGGACTTTTGGTGATTGATTAGTAGATTTGGGACTTGGGTTTTTAAAGGTTAAGGACTGTGAAGATTTTGTGATATAGATTAAGGACTGTTGTACCTGATACGAACTGTTGATTAGTTTTAAGGACTGTGAGACCTATTATTTTGGAATGTTTGTTTATTTGGTATGAATAGAGAGTAATATTTTTAGTTAATCGCGCGTTTTATTGGTGAGACCTCCACCTCCAACAGCTACCCACTTCATTCTCCACTGGAGTCTACCTAGGCTCGAGCTTCTGGACATTCCGGAGGAGCTCGATAGGTGAGGGTGACGCCCTCAGAAGCAAATAGTCTGGCGCCCGAGTTTACTGATAAAGGAACTGCACGTAAGGGCGTTACAACGTCAACGTCTACTACAAGAAGTCGATATTTCTCTCCAGAAAGCAGTCGAATTAGCCAAATCTGTCGTTCTGGCTCAACAAAATTCGAGAAAATTCAAAAAGAGTTTTTAGCCTCCTCAACAGAGAAAGTCCTATTTGTCAATAGAAGAAATTTCACTACAGGATATCACAAATCCAGCCAATCAAGACAAAGAAGCCCCAGTCAATTATCCAGAAAATCTAAACGTGAATTTCAAGGTCGAAAATCACTTCCCAATAACAACAATGTTTGTGGAAGATGTGGTCAACAACATAAATACAGGTGTCCAGCAACGAATGTTAAATGCAGGTTATGTAAAAAACAAGGTCATTTTGCAAAATTGTGTTTTGATAATGAAAAATTAGTCAATAAATTAGAAACAGAAAACTATTTAAGTTCTGATTCAATTTTTCCTTTTGTCGGTATGATAAAAAATAACAATATTGCCAGTCAGAAAAAAGATTCTTGGTCTCTGAATATTTTTATTAATGATTTTGAAATTAATTGTATTCTTCATTCAGGTGCCGATGTTAATATTATGTCATATGAAACTTTCAAAAAATTAAGCTTACCATATTCATTAATAAATAAATGTGAAATTACAGTTCACAGTTTCGGAGGGAATAAAATACCAGTTCTTGGAAAATGTGATCTTAAATGTTTTTTCAATGAAAACTATGAAATAATTTCATTTTTAATAGTCAAAATATCTTGTCAATCTGTCTTAGGTTTACCCACTTGTCAAAAAATTGGAATTTTGAAGAGAGTATTCAATCTCACAAATAATGATTACAATAAAATTCTGAATGAATTTCAGGATGTATTTCAAGGTCTAGGGTGTTTACCTCCCGTCTGCCATATCAAGTTGCGTCCAGATGCTATTCCTCATGTCGATCCACCTAGAAAAGTACCTTTTGCTCTACATGACAAACTAAGAAAAGAATTAGAAAGGATGGAGAGCATGGATGTCATATCTAAGGTGTCAAAACCAACTCCTTGGGTTAATTCTATAGTTATTACCGTCAAAAAGTCAGGTCAGTTGGGGTTATGTTTAGACCCACGAAATTTAAACAAAAATATTATGAGAGAATATTTTCCTTTAAAAAATTTTGATGAAGTCAGGTCAAAACTAATTAACATTTCACATTTAGATGCTTTTTCCGGATTTTGGATGATAAAATTAGATGAAGAAAGTACAGATTTATGTACATTCCAAACGCCTTTTGGTAGATATAAATTCAAACGATTACCTTTTGGTTTATGCTCATCATCTGAAAAATTCGTTCAAGTTATGAATGATTTATTTGGAGATATTGAAGGTGTTTTGATTTTTGTAGATGAATTTTTAGTTCACGGAGAAACTTTGGAAATACACAATGAACGTCTTAAAAAAGTTTTACAGAGAGCTAGAGAAGTCAACCTCAAGTTCAATAGAACAAAAAGTAAAATAGCAGTCAATGAAGTGCGTTTCTTAGGTCATATATTTAGTGAAGATGGAATTAAAGTCGATGAAGAAAAAAATTGAGGCTATCAAAAATTACCTTCTCCAACTAACACGAAAGAGCTCCAAAGATTTTTAGGTATGATTAATTTTTAGGTCCATTCATCAATAATTTGTCACAAAGAACAGAAATTCTTCGAAATTTATTGAAATCGAACAGTAAGTGGATTTGGGATGAAAATTGTGAAGAAGCATTCACTGGTTTGAAAGAGATTATTACGAATTCGCCAGTATTAACTCAATACAATCCTAATTTACCTTCAATTTTGTCTGTTGATAGTTCACAATCCGCTATCGGAGCAGTCATTATGCAAAATAATCGTCCTATTGCTTACAGTTCAAAAACCTTATCTTCTTCTCAGAAAAACTATGCACAAATTGAGAAAGAGCTTTTTGCTATACAATTTGGTTGTGTCAAGTTCCATCAATACATTTTTGGTCATAAGATTACAGTACATGCGGATCATAAACCCTTGGTATATCTTTTCAAAAAGCCCTTTTCGATATTCCAACTAGATTGCAACGAATGATGATGGCCCTACAATCTTACGAGTTAGATGTTATTTATGTACCAGGGAAACACATGTATATTTATGACACTTTGTCGAGGGCAGCTTTAAAGGACAATTATGTTCCTGATTATGAATCTGATATGCCATATCATATCAATATGACTTTTTCAACTATGGCAATCACAGATAAATATCATGAAAAATTTTGTGAAAATACTGAATTAGATGAAATATTGAAAATCCTTAGAGAATATTATTATGAGGGTTGGCCCAGTTCAAAAGCGAAAACACATGCTCTTGCAAAGCCGTTTTGGAATTTTCAAAATGAGATTCATGAAATTAAAAATTTGCTTTTCAAGGGTACTAAATTGATTGTCACAGTAACAATGCAAAATGAAATTCTTCAGAAGATTCATGAAGGTCATCAAGGTCAGAATAAATGTCTTAATATAGCTAGGGAATCTTTTTATTGGCCCAATATGACTAATCAATTGAAAAATTTAATTGATCAATGCTCAGTCTGTGCAAAATTTAGATCTGCCAATCAGAAGGAGCCTCTACAAAGTTATAGTATAACTCATTTTCCATGGGAACGAGTTGGGTTGGATTTTCTTGACTTTCATAATGAAATTTATTTATTAGTCACAGATTATTACCCTAAATTCATAGAAATAGTTTTACTAGATCGTGGGTATTCAGCTCAAAAAGTAATAATAGGTCTCAAGTCAATATTTGCACGTCATGGAATTCCGGTACAATTGGTTTCCGATGGAGGCCCACCTTTCAGTTCGCTAGAATTCAAATCTTTTATGTTTGATTGGGATATTGAACATATCTTGTCAAGCCCGTATCATCCCCAGTCGAATGGTCAGTCTGAAAGTTCAGTGAAAATTGTCAAAAATATCCTCAGAAAATCAGAAGAATCCAAAACAGATCCCTATTTAGCTCTATTACACTATAGATCCACTCCAAAATCAAACCTACCGTCACCTGCTCAACTACTTATGTCACGCAATTTGAGAAATAATATACCAATGCTAACGAAAAAATTAAAACCTGAAGTAGTCAGATTCAAAACATATAAAGATAAATCTGAAAAATCTCAAGAACATCAAAAATACTATTATAATAGAAATAAAAAATCATTGCCACTCCTCTACCCAAACGACCATGTTTATTTTAAGAAAAACAATAAATCTGACTGGTCACCAGCCATAGTCAAACAAAGACTGAAATGTCAACGGTCTTATATAATTCAAGATGTAAATGGAGTAAAATACCGAAGAAATAGGATACATTTGAGATTCAGGTCAAATGACACTTGTTACAAGTATGACATCCATCCTCAAAATTCAGCCAATGATGGTTTAGATTCTAATATTGAAGGAAATAAGGAAAGCACATATAGAACTAGATATGGTAGAACTGTCAAACCTCCTGATAGATTAAAGATTACATCTGATTAGATCATGATAATTTCAATATGTATGTTTAAATTGAACCAGTGTAAATAGTTGTAAAATATCAATTAGAGATTAAGAACATATTTAGTGTAAAATAAAAATTTTATAGGGGGAATGTTAGAATAGGAAATCGAAATGTAAATACATATTTTGTTATTTTTTTTTAAATTTATGATACAGTATTAATTCACTTAAGAAAAGCGATTTTGGATAAAGAACTGCGTCATATGCGCAGTATGATTTTGATGTCAGTATATCTTGGGAAATAAACGAATGAAGAACACGTCAACTTGAGTTCAGTCATTTAATAGATAAATCATATAACCCTAGTGAAAGTCAGTTCATATCAGAAACAATATATATAGCAATTTGGTAGGCCCGTGGCAATTAGTGTTCCGCAGGACTCAGTGCTCAGTCCGGTGCTTTTTCTTGTTTTTGTCGCCGATCTTGGGCGGGTGATTTCATCTAGGTGCGCTGCATACGCAGATGATTTCAAATTGTTTTCTGATGCGTTAACGTCTACACTTCAGAGTAATTTGGACAGTATATGTGTATGTGCTTCACCTTGATAAAAATAACCCTCGGCGATGTTAAAATGTCGGTGGTATACTGCTCCGGTCCGTAGCTCAACATAGTGACCTGGGCGTTATTATGACGTCTGATTCATCGTGGTCAACGCATATAGATTGTGTCATCGGAAATGCTCGACGATTGATCTATTTGATCCGGACCATTTACACCATTTACGTGCGCCCTCTGTCTGGTCCAGTTCGGACGCCTTCACTGGTGAGAGCTCGGGAGCGACTCGAGTTGGTTCAGAGATATGCGACACGTTTGCGGTACGATAGTGAGCGTCCCTGTTATGATGACAGGCTCCGTCTATTTGGTCTCCGGTCTTTTATGGACTCTCGTGTGCGAGGTGACCTTATCATAACTTATAGGGCCTTGCACGGCTTCATCAGATGTGACTTGAATGATATTTCCACCGACAATTTGCGAGGCCATTCGTTGAAGTTGTTCCATGAGAAGTATCGAACTCCGCAGAGATAGCATTTCCTCCATAACAGGGCCTTTATCTCGTGGAATTCCTTCAAGAACCTGTAAGATAAGCTAAAGTGTTGATTGTGATTTTGTTGGTTGTTTCACAATTATTTTTGTTTCACATGTAACGCATGATTTTTTTTCTTGAGGGATTATAGGCCTAGCCTTCGCTCTTATTCAACTGTTTAATAATAATTAAGTCTCGTGCTTTCTCTTTCAGACCGCCATATTTGGTTCTCCACGTGTCTTTCGGAGAGATGTCTGATGAATCAACTCACCTTCCTAACTGTTTCAATATTCGTGCTATACTTTATTGATCAATGATTAGTTTTTTTTCACGTTTCTCAGTTTCTAGATTTCCCTGATGAATTTTTTATCGAATTATACGTATCATTGAGTTCTTTTTTGAACACATTGATATTCTTTCTTCTCTTGAATTATTATTGTTTTGTGAGTCAATACATTCAGGGATTCAAGTACTTATGAAATTGATTTTCATAGCCAAAGTCGCAGGAGCTGGAAATTTACCGAAGAACTGAACCAAATATTTGGAATGTTGCCGTATTCGACATACCCTGCTGAGGCTGAACAAATTTATCGAAGTTGAATTTCACGACGTAATTACATATGTTTTCCTGAGGTACTGGAGAAATGAGATAGGAAATAGTTTTTGTTGGACAGTTCGTCTACAGAGTGGAAAACCTAAGACCCATTTCCCACACCAGACTCATCTCAAACACCCAGGATGGTTGTACGGTCCTATTATCTCATGAATTAGGGCTCAAGACAGACAAGATAAGCAACAATTTTAGACATCACCTGTTGATTTTCATAGTCAGAAATTAATCCGTTCCACTTGCAACTTTCAATTTGGACAATTCACACTCTAAATATCTAGTATTTGTAATAGAGTAGAATAAATTTCGATTGTTCGAGTATTGTCTATCATTGACTATTTAAACTCTCTGATGGTAAATGTCAGATGGTTTGTGGTCTACCTTGCCGGAACAATTTCGAATTCAATTAAATTAAATCACATAAATAAATTTCTTTTACCGCTACACAATGTACCATCTGGTTGAATGCACGAGTACTCAAATCCTGTGGTTATCCGGTAACAATTTTCCACATCGGTCATTCTATCAACCATAACAACAAATGCTTCTGTAATATCTTTCAGGATATTTTCTTGAGCCATTCGAAACATACAGCCCAACAATCCATGTTGTATTATTTTTGAAATTTAGTAGATTTTTGAAAAGAGTCAGTGTTGGTGTCCTTGTGATGGAGCAGTATATTATCAGAGTAGTTGATGTTGACTTTCGAGAGTCCGGTTGAATGTCTACGGATACGGTTGGGTCTCCAAAGGTGAATATTGAAATTAGTGTGGTGTATAGACCTCGAAAATGTAAGGAACGCAAGTCTAGGTATAATTCTTTCGCAAACGACGTGTTACTGCAACTCATTATTGTTAGTTAAATTCATTCATTTTTATTCCAAGTTGCTTGCTCGTTTCGTGCGGCCCACGTATGTTCATCTCATTTCCCGATGGGCGCGTAACATATGTTGGAGCATATGACCTGTGTCCAACGACGAGTACGACACCGGCGTTCATCCATGAAGTGCAACATTTTTCTTCGCAATCAATGAATTTCTCGATAAAACTACAAATTAGAACTCTGGTGAAAAAGTGACTATTCTCGCTCGCGAGTGTCTGGACGAGTGAATTCAGCCATACTGTGAAACCAGGTAGGCAGAAGTCAGTGCTCCACCATTCGATTTTCTTTCGAGTCATTTTTTCATTTTATTTCCGAATTTCATTATTAATTTTCTATTTCGTTTTCGTTTAACTTTCAAAGGCCCTTGTCGTGCCATTTTAGTCCTTCTTGAGCCGCATATTTTCGAACTGCGTTTTCAAATTATTGCGATCAGGCATTTTGGAATTTTTTCATTTCGTTTTTTTCATTTGCATTTATTTCATTCGGTCGATATTCACGTAACCTCAAAAACTTGACAAGATATCGAACACATTCATGAATCCTTTAATCACGGATAAATTTCTGCGCATGTTATAATATTTAGCTTTCATTACATGAGAACATAGACAACTCTTCATTTGTTTTTCTGATCTATGCTCATAACCTTTATTCAAAACATAAACAAAGACAGACATTCTTGTTTTTGTTTATTTTCATTTCATTATTTTCAACTCTATTTTCAATTTAATAGATTCAATCTTAATTATTTACTTTATTAATTAATTTAGTTCTTTTCAATCGGTTAGTCTATTTACTCTTTTTTCAAAATTACTCAAAACAAAATTCATATTGTTTTCTGCAGTATACCTTGAATAATAATAATGACGACAAAATTGAAACAACTCAAAGCTCGTCGTCAAATTGTTATTGATGATCTCGAGGAAATTCTGAATGTAGCACAATTCGCTGTCACTGATGAAAGTCTCCACGTAAGATTCAAATTAAGATTTGAAAAACTTGAGGATATTTTCGAAGAATTTCAAAATTTGCACACTTCAATTGTCTCTATGATTGTATCTTCCGAAGAACCGGAATTGAACACTGAGAAGGTTATTCGAACAGCCTTTATGGATAATTATTACACCATCAGAACCACTTATGTTAATTTATTTCCTGAAGTAATAAATCCAGTCAAAAACCAAAATAGTTGCTCTATTAGTTCGCCAAATGTTAAACTTCCAAAGATAGTATTGCCCATTTTCGATGGGAATTATAAAGAGTGGCCTACTTTTTTCGATATGTTCCAAAGTTTGGTAGATGAAAATTCTAACTTGGGTCAAATAGAAAAGTTTCAATACCTCCTAGGTTCACTTTCTTCTCATGCTTTAAGTTTAGTTAAAGGGTTTCCATTGACTGCTGAAAATTATGAAAGCGCTTTTCAGACATTGGCGGAAAGATATCAGAATAAAAGACTTCTCGCTAATACATGTTGGAAGGAAATCTGTAATATTCCAAAGCTACAGGGTGATTCAGCTAAAGACCTTAGGCGAATTCTAGAGGTTTTTGCGGAGAACTTATCGGTATTAAGGAATTTAGGTTTACTCGTTGACCAGTGGGACTTTGTTTTATTTCACATTCTCATTCAGAAATTAAATTCAGCAACGATCAAACGTTTTGAATTACAAGAATGTTCAACCGATATTCCGTCGTTTGTCAATTTGCGAAATTTCCTGACAAATCAGTGTATAGCCTTGGAGGCAGTAGCTCTTTCTCTTCCGTCGAAAACTCATTCAGTTTCGAATTCTCAAGTTTTAAAATCTAGTTCTCTCCCAATGAATAAAAGAAATTCGACTCTTCTCGTTCAAACGGAAACTGAATCATTCAAGAAAGGTATAACCTGTAATTATTGCAAGTTAGCTCATAGTATTTACAAATGTCCATCATTTTCAGAACAAACTGTTCAAGATCGGTTCAAGACTGTGAAGAACAAAAATTGGTGTATCAATTGCCTCCATTCTGGACATAAGATTAACAATTGTTCTTCAAAGTCAAATTGTCGTGTTTGCAACGGAAAGCATCATACCCTGTTACACATGCGCAATAATGCGGATAATGATTCTTCAACAGAGAATTTTCATTTCAATGCTGCAAATTCTTCGGATTCAGGCTCAGCTCAGGTTTTAACGAATGTTTCTTCAAATTCTACCGTTCTCTTAGCAACCGCTGAGGTCGAAATTCGTGATGCTTGGGGTAGATATCAGAAGGTCCGAGTTCTGTTAGATGGAGGCTCTCAAATATATATTATAACTCAATCGTGTGTATATAGATTAGGCTTGAAAATTTGTGATGCTTCATTTTCGATAAATGGAATTTGTGAAAGCTCATCTTCTGCTAATTGCAGCACTGAATGTACTATTCGCCCATCAGGTCAAATAAATCCATCTTTTACATTCGATGCCGTCGTGATTCCGAAGATTTGTGCGGAAATGCCGAGTTCTTTCGTAAATCATTCGTTTTGGAATTGTGTCTATAACAAGAAGTTAGCAGATCCGAACTTTTCTATTCCGAAATCAATAGACCTTCTACTGGGAGCGGATATATTCTCTTTAATAATTCGACCGGGTCGTATCGAGGGTAACGGTTTAGAACCAACAGCACTTGAGACAGTATTTGGTTGGGTTTTCATGGGAAAGATTCAATCACCTAACATATCAGTTAACAATTTTCATTTGTCATTGTCTGAATCAGGTTTGAACTCCTCGTTGAAAAGATTTTGTGAACTTGAAGAAGTTTCAGAGAATGTCATTGTATCACCAGAAGATCAATTTTGTGAAAACTTATACACTCAGAACTATTCTAGAAATGCATCTGGATGGTATACTTTGGCGTTACCATTTAAACTTGATCAGTCAACTTCTTCATTCGGTGACACATATTCTCTCGCACTACGTCGTTTTTTATCCCTTGAACGTAAACTTATTAAAAACCAGAAGATTTACAAGGAATACTCTACTTTCATGAGGGAATATTTAGAAAAAGATCATATGTCATTGATTTCTACGAGTTCGGATTGTGAAAATGCTTTCTATATCCCTCACCATTGTATAATTATACCAAACAGTCCATCTACAAAGTTGAGGGTTGTTTTCGATGCGTCAGCTCATGTACCTGGTCATTTATCTTTAAGTGATGCCCTATTGATAGGTCCTAAATTACAAAAGGATATTATTGTCATTTTGATGAACTTTCGTGTTCATCGGTTCGTTTTCACAGCTGATATCAAAGAAATGTATCGTCAAATATTAGTCAAAATTCTCGGTTTGAGGTGGTTTCCTTCGTCGGACGAATTTTCTTATCTTGCGGAAACTACTGTGCAGGTATGTACCAAACGTACCATACTTTCCGAACTTTCTCGAATTTTCGACCCTTTGGGGTTCCTTTCTCCATTTACTTTTCTTGCTAAACATTTGATCCAGCATCTTTGGACATTAGGTTTGCAGTGGGATGATACACTTCCAGACGATGTCAGCCGTCGCTGGAATCAGTGTAAATCCGAATTAACCGAATTGGGTAAATTAAAGATACCTCGGAAACTTGCATCGAAACCATTTTATCGTTGCGAACTTCATGGTTTCGGAGATAGTAGTGAGCGTGGTTACGCAGCCGTGGTATATTTCAGGTTTTTCAATTGTGACGGCTCCATTGACATCTCTTTCGTATGTGGTAAATCAAAAGTCTCCCCATTAAAGAGAATTTCACTTCCACGACTAGAATTGTGTGCTTGTCTCTTATTATCAAAACTCATTAATGTGGTTTCTTCTGTTTACCAATCAGCCTATACAATAGATGACATTTTTGCTTGGTCTGATTCAATGGTAGCTCTAACATGGATTAAGTCTTCTCCTCATCGATGGAAGAGACATTTGTAAGCAATCGTACAACTCAAATTCAGGACTTAGTTTCAACAGAGAATTGGTATCATGTTCAATCGAAAGACAATCCAGCTGATTGTGCTTCACGCGGCTTAACGCCAACCGAACTGTTGAACTGCTCTTTGTTTTGGACAGGCCCTGGCTGGCTTCGTTCCAAACATCTCACCTTCGCAAATGATGAAATGGAGAATTCTCTTCATCTTGTACAAACAGAAGAGCATCACCTCTCTTTGTCAGCTTTTATTTCTCCGTCGTTTGTTCATGATTTGCTCTCCAGGTATTCATCTCTGTCCAAGGTTCAAAGGGTGGTAGCTTACATTTTCAGATTTGTTCACTTCATGAAAAACTCTAAAGCTTCTAGGATATATAGATTTTCCGCAGTTCATCTCAAAGATGCACTTTTCTTCATTATAAAACAAGTTCAACGGGTTGTGTTCAAGGAACAGATCGATAATCTCATCTCGGGAAATCCCATATCTAAATCACTTCGAAAATTGAATCCATTTGTTGGAGAAGATGGTGTTCTCAGGGTGGGCGGTCGTCTGTCTTTTTCTGGTCTGGCTTATGATCACAAACACCCAGCTTTGCTTCCTTCATCTCATAGTCTTACTGAGCTTCTTATTCAGCATTTCCATAAAATATATCTGCATCTAGGTGCTCAGACTTTACAGTTAACTCGTATCCATCAGGATTATGACGTATGTTGATGTATATATGTATATATATTTTTGCTTTATGTTCGATATCTTTTCAATTTTATTAATGCTTTGTTTCATAAAATATTCTATTTTAGGTGGGCGGTTATGTTACTGCAACTCATTATTGTTAGTTAAATTCATTCATTTTTATTCCAAGTTGCTTGCTCGTTTCGTGCGGCCCACGTATGTTCATCTCATTTCCCGATGGGCGCGTAACATATGTTGGAGCATATGACCTGTGTCCAACGACGAGTACGACACCGGCGTTCATCCATGAAGTGCAACATTTTTCTTCGCAATCAATGAATTTCTCGATAAAACTACAAATTAGAACTCTGGTGAAAAAGTGACTATTCTCGCTCGCGAGTGTCTGGACGAGTGAATTCAGCCATACTGTGAAACCAGGTAGGCAGAAGTCAGTGCTCCACCATTCGATTCTCTTTCGAGTCATTTTTTCATATTACTTCCGAATTTCATTATTAATTTTCTATTTCGTTTTCGTTTAACTTTCAAAGGCCCTTGTCGTGCCACGACGTTTTCTGATTCCGAATTACGTATGTCCTATGGTAGATTATGTTGTTTCCATGGGTGAAGTCAACATGAACCTGCTGAATTCCTCAAATCCTTTGTGGGAATGTTTTTCCTCCTAGGGTTTTGATCAGGTGATTCAGAAGCATACAAGAGTAACTTTAACATCGAGTTCATTATTAGATTCAATTTTTGTGAAATTTTCAGATAACTTAATCAGAACGAACGGAGTGAGGAACGTGTCATACCAGTGATCAATCGTTTAGCGTTCTGTGAATGCAGCAAGCTAGGTCTGAAAATGGTTCAAAGGATAATATTCTAAAGGAACTTCAATCATTTTGATAATGATACTTTCCTTTCGGACTTAAGACCAGAACGGTGGCACTCATTAATTCGTGAACCGAATATCAATAAAAAAAGTGCAAATTTTCAACGAGATTTTATTAAGCGTTTATGACCATCATGCTCCTATCAGACGGAGGAGAATCACCAAGAGCTCCCTGTCAGAGTGAGCCGCTCATAACGTTGATGAGAAGGCGGGAAGTGCTTTTACTGCATTCAGACGGTCTGGATGTGGGAAGGATTGAAATGAGTATAAAAGACTGGAATGATACTCTGACTGAAGTTAGATGAGGCAGAAAGTCAAATCTCTTAGCTGGGAGTTTTCATGATCTTGGTGAGGATTACTCTGTACTTCACATTTTGCTCGACTTTTCTGAGACTTTCTACACGATAACCCATTATCCCTTGTGTGACAAGCGTAAATATTTTGGCTTCTCTGCTTCAGCTGTTTTTAAGATACTCGTATGATCTTTCCTAACATTCCGATGCTCAAAGGTGTTGGTCGAAGGTAGATGCGATGAGCCAAAAACAATCTGGGCAGGTGTTCTGCAAGGTTCTATATTGAGATCATTATGGTTTATTATTTATATGGAGGATCTTTTTTCTTGCTTGGAATACTGCATTCCTGAGACATTAGCTGACGATGTTCAGTTGATGTTACGGTTTGATAAGAGCGAGTTGAATTTGGCTTCAAATAAGGTCAACCAAGATCTCGAAAGACATTTTCCAAATGTTTAAATCTCATAATCTTTCCATAAACCCTGCTACAACCAAATGGTTTGTTTATTGTAGAAGAAAATATAGGGATATAATCAAGGTCTGTTTTGATCTCATTCTCATAGATATATGTGATGGCGCCAGGAATCTGGGAGACGCAGAAGCATGTCTCAACTTCAGTTTGGACGGCATTTTATAAGCTTAGAATTCATCATTCTACACGGAAATGTTAGCCTTTTCAGATGATAAAAAAATTTATCATAGGTATAGTTTTGAAAACCTTCAACAATTGCGACATAATTTATGACTTTCATAAGAGGAGAATTCAGCTTGTGCAGAAGTAGTGTGGCAGATTTGTTCATGAGTTTCGTAAGTTTGAACTTGTTTTTGATTATATCAAGGATTTGGTGGCCACGGATGGAGATTAGGGTCATGCTGCACATGGGATGTTTTGTATACGAACTCAGTAAGAATCCCATAGATGCAACCCAACTTTTTAGTTATTTTCGTTAATGCACACTGATTTGTTCTAACTTGATTGTTGTGTTGTTGAACAATTAACCTTTATGCACTGTCTAATTGCTGCAGGCTATCCACCTTTCTTAGTAGTTGCATTCACAACTGAGCATTGATATGAGCCTGAGTGCTTGAATGATATTTTCTAGAAGGCACCAAATCTATTATTCTAGTTCTAATCCAAGCTGGCTCTGCATCACCACAACTTAACATCAAACAAGAAAAGCATAACGAACGGTTTGTTGTTACGCATTCACAAGGGTTTGTGGTTACTGTTTACTGGGTAGTAATTTTTTTGCATGAATAACTATTTTAACAGCAGGATGAAATTACAGTTCCAGAAGATATATGATAAAAATATATTGAATAATTTTTGGCGTTTTTATTCATTTCTTCTGGGGGTGCACATTCTAATGTGCTCTTATGGACCAGCGGCCACTGTCCGCTATGTTGAAACTTTCTGGAAGAAGGAACCAGTACATGCCACTATCAAAACCAGCATTTTCCACCCCAAGGCAACAACTGGTTCCGATAATCTCACAGTTGTTAATTGGATTGAGATAGAAATTCATATTCTTGAGCACTCTCAGATCATTTCGGACGAATGTCTTGTTAAGAGATTTCAATAATTGCCATGGTTTGGCAATATTTGGAATTTCAGAAGAACTCGTTCCAATAATTGCCAACTCATGATTTATCATAAATAATCCGTTTGCAATGAGGAATATAAGAAGAATATAAAATATACATTCAATATTTACAAGAGGATATGTATTAAAAGCAGATCAACTTACCCTGCTTAGCAGTAGTAACATATTACCCCTCTATAGAAATAGCGCATGACATAAGTCATAATGAATATCAGTAGATAATTTTTTCTCTGCTATTTTTTCAATGAAATAAGTGTTATATCACAACCTTCCCCAACTGTGGATGATGATTTCCCTTTGAATGGGTTCCATAGCAAACTTCAAACATCAGACGATCTGAAAAATCATCACTTGGACCGCAAGACCCGATTCGAAGAATCCTCCTTGCAGATTGGCGACAAATTTTGTGTATTAGATTTGAATATAGTGGGTATTTCTAAGGACAATAGTGATTATATTTCTAAACTAGCAAAGGACTATGATGCTGAGATTATTCTCCTTCAAGAGACACATACGGATACTAAAAAAAATCTTCGTGAAAGAGGAACCATAAAAGGTTATGTATTCATTGATTAACTCCTCAGTAAAATTTACGATTTAGCTTGTTATGTTAAAAAACCCTTGCTTCACAATATCGAGTTAATACAAAAAGGTGAATTTGAGGGTGTTTTCTTTATCTCTTTCAAATTTTGTATTTTTGTTATGCAATTATTTTTTCTGCTTTTGTCTTTTTATTTCCAGATTCGATGTGGACAACTTGAAGAAGTCTCTGTTTCCATAAATAAAAGACGATCTTGGAGAAAGAAGTTCCTTAAATATATTCCAGCTAATTTTTGCACTTTCACACTTAGGCGGGGAGCCAGGGTTTTTTTTTACTGGGGTTTTTTACCCTAGGCTTTTATGTGATACGCCGAATTGTATGACACCCCGTCACTAACCCCTGATCTTTATGCTTTATTGTTTGCTAACTAAATATTGTAAGCCAAAAGTTCAAAGGAATATATATATATATATATGTATATTTTGTTTTTGTTAGAATTTCTTGTGCTTTGTTATAAATTTTTTTGTTTAAAATTTCTTGGGTGTATAGCACTTATTCTACTAATAAATGGTAATCGTTAAATTATTATTTTATTTATTTTATTTATCCAACACATGTTTCGGCGTGTCTACGCCTTTTTCAAGGAATATAATTCAGTCGACAATTTCCTGTAAATTACATAATAATAAATACACAAATATATCAACAAACAACACAAAGCTTTTACGTACTTCATTCAAATCGTCCGTCAAGATATTATTTTGTCCTATAATCAAACTTTAAAAGATCTTCAAATATTAAATATTTTCGTCAGCCATGAATAAAATAATGTGACGATGATGCGCTGTCACGATTTTGTTTCTCCAACTTCTTATTCTAATTGAATGCTGCGACACCTGTACGAATTAACCAACAAGTGATAATCCCAAATCTGGGTTTGAATTGGTTCTTTTTAATCTAGATGGAGTTGGTAGTAGGAGATTGAAAATTTGTATTTCCTTATTTATGTTATTAGATTGAAATAAATTTGGGACAAGTTTTTGATGTCCGTTTTATCGTTCATAGCTTCTTTTTCTTTTTTTATGTGGATCATTTCTAGTATGTTTTTAATTTTGTTGTTTCTTTCTTTTTCCAGGATAGAAAAGTTCTCAAAATCCATTTTATGTTTTTCTGTTTGTTCATGCTTTTTTAGTGCGGTCATATTTTTGCGAAATTTGTGCCCATTTATTCTTTCCTTTATATATTGTGTTGTCTGTCCTATAGGTATATACTTTTGGGCAATCCATACAATTTATTCGGTAGACACAATTCGAAATTTTATTATTTTGGATTTTTGATTTTAATTTTGTGTTTATGAATTTCAAATTATTTGTGTTTTTATGTGCTACGGTTATTCCATAATGCTTCATTGATGCATTTAGTGTTTAGGTAATTATGTTTAAAGAATGATAAGCCCCCTGTATATATGGTAAGGATACATATTTTTGGGTTTCGATTTTGGTTCTTCTAGTTTTTCGTTCTGTATTATAAAGGCTAAAGATTTTGTCTTTGAAGATCTTGTCAATAAGTTGTAGAGGATAGTTATTAATGGCTAGTATTTCTTTTGCTCTTTTTATTGTTTGTTGTCTGAACTCTGGACTAGTGAGTTTTAGAGCTCTATCTGCAATTCCTGACACGACACTTTTTTATGAACCATTGGAACTGCGGCTTCAAAGTTCAAATATCGTCCACTCCAGGTTGGTTTTGTGTACCAAATTGTCTTTACTTTTGTGTTTGTTCGTATGAGTGTCAGATCTAAGAAATTGATTTTGTTTTGTTCTTCTAACTCACAGGTGAACTTCAAATTAGGATGGTAGTTATTGAATTCATTTATAATATCCTCTATTTCATTTTCAGGTGCTGCTGTAAGACAGTCATCAACAAAACGTTTGAAAAATGGTATTTACAAAAAGCAGGTTTAGAAAAAAATTCCCATAAATGGGGTCGCAAAAACAGATATTCAACTGAAAAAGATATTACATTTAGTAGTTTTCAAAATGATTTTGATGATCTACTTTAATTTTTTTATAACCGTTTCTTCCAGATCCTCCATTACGAGTTGAGCTATCACTGCAGAAATTGGAACCCCCATACCACATCCATTAATTTGACAATAAAATTCATTTTTGAATTGGAAATATGAACTAGAAAAACATAGATCGACCGCTTTCAGGAATTCATCTCGTGGTAGGTCAGTATATTCCTTTATTTCGTTCCATTTTTTAATAATAATGTCCTTTGCTAAGATTCAGCTTCTGAAAGACGCCTATGAATATCAGAGAACATTCGATGATTTGGTATCACTCTATTGGGATAGCGTTCCATGTAAAGACGCCTAGCTTCTCTTGCATTTTCATTAGCAAGACCATACATGAAATGCATATTAGCACAGCCGTCTTCAACAAGTTAAAGATGGCTATGATATTAGGCATGTCGGAATTTGTGAAATTCGTCATGTTTTGATATTGAAATGTGTAGAGGTTCTAATTTCTGATCATTATTGTTGTGACAGTCATAAAAATCGTAATGAAAATAGTAATCTAACTACATTCAAAAAATAAATAGTCACAAATGCACCAAACCTCAATTTAAAAAAAAAAAACAAACGTTTAATAATTCGATGTGTCAAAATTGGCACTGAATTTATTCACCACGGCTTACAAAGTGGTCATCCCATCATAATTTGGATTTTCACGAGGATTTCGAGAGAATAGTTCAAAATTTTTTCTCGAAATCGTTGGTAGATACGACAAAACTACATCAGACCGAAAAGTTTAGTATAAGAACAAAGCTTCTTTTTACATTTTTTCAAATTAACTGTTGCTTACCAAAAAAAAGTTCTGCAGAAGAACAGGTGGCAGTCTTCCAGAAAAAATATCACCCTGTAGATCATCCATCGAAATTGCCATGTCACGTGGTGAGAACTCTCAAATGTAATATCTATGCCAAATTTCAGTTGAATATCTTGTGAAGTAAAGATACTATGAGAAAAAAACTTGAAAAATATTCAAACTTCAACACTCTGTATCTCGAAAACGAAACGTTTGCAATCCCATCTCTATGGAACTTTTTTTGCTTAAACTCACTTAAGGAATCTCCCCTTTTCGTTTGTATAATAAAAGGGCGAGCATAGCTGATATGGTGTCACGTTTAGATGAAAAGAAAAACAACAAAATGAGAGCTTATGACCTCCACGAGTACTATCAAGCCCACAATATTTGGTCCAGGTATATTCGAGGCAATTCTTATTATGAGAACAAATAGTCAAAAGTGGCATTTATAGGAGAGAAGGCGGCTGCTGGTGCCATCACCCTATCACAGTTTAGTTGAATTGTTAAATCATTTTATTTTGAAAACTGACATTTTTCTGGTGGCAACTTCTGAATGTAGAGTAATCATAGAGAATCGAAGATAGACTTAGAGATTGGACTGAGCAAAAATGGTCAATGTGCTGGAAGTTATAATTATTATTCTTCTTACAATTATAACTTTTTAAGGTTGAATTTACGTACAGAAATAAATGAAAAAATTGTTTCAACAAATAACTTATTTTTCTTCTCTAGGTTTAGTTTTCTCAGGAGTAGTGATTCCAAATAGAATTTTAGCGGCCCATTCTGGCAGAAATTCGATACTTGTTGAAAAACTTTTTGTTTGTATTTTCTACTTGGTCTGAGAGCCGAAATATTGACTGTTTGGAAAATTTTTGGATGTCCTGTATAGTAGGTGATGGTATTTTCAATGTGTATCCATGGTGTCATTAGTTTGGCTTCAATAATTCTCATATTTTATTTTCAAGCCGAGTTTTCGCATTTTAAGGTTGTGGGATGAAGGATAACATATCTTATTATTAAATTTTATCATTGAGTTCAAATATTTAAACTTATTTTCAAGTGTGATTCATTCCGTTCATTTAATATCTCAATGTCCAATTCGAAGTCCTGAAAGAGACTAAGAAGGTTAAAAGAATAGAATACAATCATTGTAGAGCTCCTCCACTTGTGATAAGAATGTCGAGCTCACGGTGAGTGATCACAGGCCAGAGTTCATCTGAAGAAATCATAATAAAATGAATTATGGAAAATATCCCAATTAAATCACAAATCAATATTTTTATATCAAGAGTATGTGGTCAAAAATAAATAATTTATATTTCGTTTCTGTTCAATGCCACAGTTATCACTATAAGTACGAAAGAGATTACACATGAAATAATGCAGTATTCGTCTACCTTTTAGTCTGATCTTAGCTCAAGATGATGATTTATATCATTTCAGCAATTTGTTTGATTTTCTACGTGTTTTTCGAATTGTGGTATTATCTGAGAGGTCTTTATATTCTTCGTAATTACAAGGGACCAAAAAGTTCTTCCCTTATACTCGGAAACTGGGATGTAGTGGCGCATCCTCCAGGTGAGCTGACTGAATCAACGTTGTGTCATACTGAGTAATTCAATTTTGAGTGACTATTTTGTTCGATATGTTCAGAAGTGAGTACGACAAACTTCCACTTACAGAATAATCTCAGCGAGTCCTAACAAGTGCGGAAAGTGATACTTTCCCGCACGCGACTGCCGTTAAGCAGAACGACGCGAAACGGAGTTTGGGCAAGAAGTCAAAGGTGGGAAAGACCACATAAAGATTCAAATAGAAAAAATATATAAATTAAATTATTCACCATCTTATTTATCCCAATGAATTGTTCAGTTATATATTTATTTGATGTTTAGGGATTCACTAATTGAAATTTTTTTATTCACGATAGAAAGATCGTAGTCATTCAATCAATTGAGACCATGTTCAAAAAAAAGCTTTGAGAACCATGTTTCATCTGGGTTTCAGAGAATCTTGTACGGGGTATTTAGGACAAATAATATTTTTACAGCATAGGGATTACATATATACAAACTTCTAATGTTCTTCATTGAACATAGTCATTATTTTGATGCCCATAGGAGAAAAAATCAATGCAATGCAATGCAATTCAAAAGATGTCGGGATCACGAGCTGTCTCTCTAACACTGCCATCACGATTTTCGAGCATAGCTTCCTTGGTTTTTTTTGAGGTAATCCTTGGTTGAAGAGATCCCAAATTCTAGATGTTGATAACTTCTCAACCTCTGGACGGTTTTTGTTTAATAACGAAATAAATTTTTTGGAAATTAACCAATTCTGAAGATAAAGAGATAGGTCGTTGTTTCATTAATATTAAGTTCACAATTTTCGATGATTTTAAACCATGTGAGAATATGCATTGAAAAATGTTAATGCAACAAAGTAGATCTACTTATATTCAAGAAATCACCTCCTGAAATGTATCACATTTATATTTCAACATCCAATTTTTTACGTCAGAATATAGAATAATTTCTGTTTCAATGCTTTCGCGAAATCATTGCGAACATCAAATGGACAAACGTATTTTTCAAAAATATGTTATTTTAAGTGAATTGTTTGAATTAAGTATATATATACAAATAAGTTGTGTGGAGTTCATCTCTGATTAATGTTTATAAAGAATTGATATATAATTGGTGAATAGAGATTGTTGGTCTTTCAATTGTTATACCATTTATTGTAAATGCTAAGCTTTCGCAGTATTTCAACTGCTTCTTCAGAACATTTAAAAAAAAAGTACATACTTAAAGAATCTGTAAGTTACATAAATTATCAACTTCTATTCCAATCACAAGCAAAAAATCAAAATAAATTTTATACTTGGTATGAAGAATAGAATTTACAGAATATCTCATCCATCACTTTACCAGAAAAATACCAAGAAACTTTTCGATATACTTTTAAAGAACTCATACCCCAAAAAATTATTGAATAGCTTATTATATAACACACCAATCAATAACCAACTAACAAATACTTCAACAATCAGAGAAGATGAACAAAACAACATGTTTTATGCAGTCCTTCCCAAGATTGATCATCTAACTGATAACCTCAAAAGATTGTTTTCTGGTATTCCAAATCTGAAGATAACTCAAAAATCCATCAAATCAACAAGAAACAATTTCTCTCGATTGAAAGATAAATTACCTAAATCAATGACCACAAATTTAGTCTACAAAATAAACTGCCAAAACTGCGACCTCTGTTATATAGGACAAACATCCAGAAATTTGAAAGGACGTCTCACATCACACAAAAGTGACTGCAAATTGAGAAAACCAAGATGTGCACTTTCGCAACATGTAATAACAACTGATCACAAAATCAATTGGAACATCGATAATGTAGCTATCTTAGACAAATGTGACAAAGAAAAATCAAGAACAATTCTAGAAATGATACGAATTTCTCAAGACCCAAAAGAACAGAAGATCAGACATCAACAACCTGAGTAACATCTATTCATATTTAATTAAAACAGATCTTGACCTGTTAAATTTGGCATTCTTCAAAAATTCAGAAATAACAGAGTCATCATCACTCGACATAGTTAGATTTTAAAATTGAAATATTCAGAAAAATTCGGAATTCCTCACAAAATTTCTAAAATATCTATGATTCATACATTGTTATGATGTATGTCATGATTATGACTATGTCAAATTAATTTCATAGCTTGTAAAAGAGAGGAATCCTCTTCTCATCACGTTCTGAAGTTTGTAGGATGTCAGTTAAATCATTTTAAACCTAAATTCAAAGAAACCCAACATTGTGTAAGTTATTCATTCCATTTTGCAGTCATGTCTAGCCTTAACTTTAATTTATGTAACTTACAGATTCTTTAAGTAAGTACTTTTTTTTTAGATGTTCTGAAGAAGCAGTTGAAATACTGCGAAAGCTTAGCATTTACAATAAATGGTATAACAATTGAAAGACCAACAATCTCTATTCACCAATTATATATCAATTCTTTATATACAAATATAAATCTATAAACTTTCTTTCAGAAATCATCTACCATAAAATCAAGAAATTGGGAGAAGATTTTTATCCTCATTGCTCTTTGAGATTCTTGTACCTTCCTTCAATCTTGATAGTCTCTCCAGAGGATTTCGAGGTAGTATATATATTTTTTTACGTTATACAAGTTCACTTGAATAACTAGAATTATCTTATTACAAATATGGACTTTCGCATAATAAAAAAAAATATGTTTCAGATTCCTTCCTATTTTAGCAGATGCTTCATTAGCAAACCGTTTTCTTTTCATACCGCACTTCTAGGCCATTGAACACGCATCCATTTTGAATCATGTTCTCAATTTTCAGCCTGTAAAAAATTCACCTAAAAGTGTTTAAATTATCTCCGAACTCTACATTTTTGATACCGACTATTTTCACCTAGTTATTATGACCATCCTTTCGATAGACATCGTGTTTCCATTTCGGGATTATTCAATCAACATTACTTTCAATAATTTTCTTCTCTTTTCATTGAAAAACATTAGAGAAAAATATATATTTATTTGAAAAATCTTTATAATCGATATTTTTATCGTGCGGAGATGACAAATAAGGAAAGAACATTCATGTGTAGTTCCGCAATGGAGCCGTAAGGAATAAAAGGTGGTACTTGCCGATGCAACTTAAGCCCGTTTGCACCGACTTTTTCTTAAGGGTCAGTTAGGCTAACGGTCCCTTAAATCACACTTAACGGCCAGTTCGTGTTGCACCGATTTTAAATGACCCTTGAATCAGCCATTAAACCAACTTTAGTTAATTGACCAACTTCCGTCCCTTAAAGCATATTTAACAAATTTTAGTAATTCTTAACCTATAAAATCAAACAACATAAACAATTCAGTAGGATGGTAGGTTTTGATGAGATCCATGTTTAGGATTTTTTTGAGGATGATATAGAGGTTCTTGAATTTATTGAGATGGGCTATTCAAGAAGAAATTTTGTAAGACCGAATTATTACGAGGAAATGTCACAAATGGACTTCTTCAAAGGTTTAGGCTGACAAGTCTTGTTCAGAGTAAACTTATTAGGTATTTCGTTCAGTTGTGATACCTAACACTGATATTTCATAAAAATCTAATGTTAAATCCCAGTTTGAATAAAATTAACATCCATATAAGACGAAAAACAGTTTTTTGTGAATAACTCAAAAAATATCCACTTTAGGGCAAGGGTGTGTGTGATGCATACACTCACATTATTTTTTAACGTATATTAAATATCTGCTATAAAAAATGGGGTTCTAATTTGAAAAATTGATTGATTTTTCACGATTTTGTCATCTAATGTTAAATCCCAGTTTGAATAAAATTAACATCCATATAAGACGAAAAACAGTTTTTTGTGAATAACTCAAAAAATATCCACTTTAGGGCAAGGGTGTGATGCATACACTCACATTATTTTTTAACGTATATTAAATATCTGCTATAAAAAAATGGGGTTCTAATTTGAAAAAATTGATTTTTCACGATTTTGTCATCCCTAACTTTGAAAGCGATTTTTTCACCTCCTGTATCATGAATCGCGATTTCGATTTTTAAAGTGGATACATCAATCTTACATCTTGAAAAATCCCAAAAATGAAAATTTTCCATCCAAAAACCTCGAAGTTATTCTTGTTTCAGCGGTGCTCTATTTTCGATTTTTTTTCGAATTTTCCCGCTCAGAGAGAATTTTTCAACCAAAAACATCAAAATAACTTGAAATTTTCTGAGGAATCTATTTCTGCAATAAAAAAATGGTGTTGTAATTTGAAAAACGGAAGTTGACGTCATTTCCGGAAAAAACGGAGGTGCTCATGCCTTGAAAATATTTTAGATTTCATCAGCATCGTGAAATACTAATAGGTGCTGAATTTCATGAAAATACGTTCAGTAGTTTCCCGTATAAATATGGGTGAGGTTCCTCGTGAAAGACCCTGTATAACGTCAATGTATGTCAGAGACATCTCTGTTATATGCTGAATACTCTAGATAATGCGACGTTGCCATACTTCAAATATATTAAAGGTCCCTTAGTTAAAGTTGACAGGAACTGGTTTGGTGCAAATCATTTGAATCTTAAGTTACCCCTTAAGTTAAAGGCCCATTTGTTAAGTAACGCTTAAGAAAAAGTCGGTGCAAATGGGCGTTACTGCTCTTTGCCTTCATCAGGGCAAGGCAACCTCAAAATTAAGGTGAAAAATATCAAAGAAGAGCAATATGAGGGCAACAGTAGGTGCGAACAGCTAATTTGTGATTCTACCATATAATCTTCAATTGAGAGAAAAAATTAAGTATCAACACGAAGAAAGCACAAGCAACTCGTGTGATGCAACCCTAACTCAGGGATAGTTGAATCAAGATATTGATTAGTGAAGATGACAAGTAATAAAAGAACATCCGTGGGTAGTTCCCCAATCTTTATTGAGGTGGCTTGAGACTTACATATCTAATAGAAAACAATATGTTGTTGTGAACGGTGTTTCCTCGGATGTTGCAGATTATAGCTCGGGAGTACCTCAGGAATCCCATTTGAGTCCCCTTCTTTTTGCTATGTATATTGACGATGTGTCTAAATGCTTTTTGAACACCTATTACGAGCTGTATGCAATGATCTCAAGATTTTTAAGCGTATCTTCTCACGGCGGGGACTGTTGGTTTTCAGAAAGATCTTGATTGGTTTTCTGCTCTGGTAGATACTTCACTCTGATTGTAGAAAAATGTAACCATATCAGTACCCGACAGAGGGTGCTTTTCTCTTTTCCGTTCCTAAGACTCGCACCTAATTGTTTACAACTGTGTTTTTTTGAGGTTGATGTGCTTTTATAATTCATATTTTGGCAAAATTGATATATTTGATGTATCGATGGCTAGTTTCAGGTGTTTATCACATATTCCGTAAGATGGGGGTGTTCTGTGGTTTCAACTGTTGATTTTTTTTTTGTTCAGATCAATTTTGATTTTTTAGCTGCTTGTGTAACTATTTATGGTTTTCTCTTTTTCTTCTTGTGAAGTTTTTGTTTTCATTCTCTGAATAAATGTATGTGGAATATTTTCCTGTAAGGGTTCCTATTTATAAATAAATAAATGAATGGAGCAGTAAGGAATAAAAGATGGTATTTGCCGTCATGTGTTTCTTGGTCTTTGGCTTCATCAGGCCAATGGTGGAAACACAAATAGTTTGTTTGCCCTTACTTTGGCCCCATTATTGCTCTTCTTCGACTTTAACTTCAATTTCAAGGCTATCTTGATCTGATGACCCACTAATGATATTTCATTAATCTGCATCATAATAATTACTACAGCCATAATTTTATCATAGGATCGAATTTTTCAGAAAATTCCTGAAAATTGTATTTTTTCAATATGTTTGTTATGGTGGATGCGCTTTTTCCTTCTACCGAAACGCTGAGTTTCAAATCCGATTTTAACCACCTATCTGCATTTCATTTAAAAACGTTCTTAATTCAATATCTTCAACAAGGCTCTCTTCTATTAAGAATTATCCGCATATCTGAACACTCTACGATTTGTTCTTATCATGTTGAAAGAGGAATAATCTTCACGAAAATTTCAATACATTCTGTTTTCTGTGGATGAGGTGTTACTATGGAGAGTAGAAGACCATCCATACGTATCGTCAGGTTCATAGTCATTGATTATGCCAGACGAATGAACGAATTAATTAATTCTTGATCTTGTATGCAAGTTAATTTAAATGACATATTATATGAAAAATAAACGGTTCGTAGATTCAGCACCCATTAATCAACTACAATTTCATTAGTTCCGCTTATTTCAGAGTCGATTTATTTTTGAGATTATTTTTAAATGTCACTTGACGGTGTCTTGTAACTAAATTTACGATCTTTACAATTAATTCATTACCCGAGCTCTTTCGGTTTCAATTGAGTCGTGAGCCTGATCACACAATTCTCAAAAAAGGCAAACACGAACTCAGAGTGGAACAAGTCTCCCGTTTATAAACACAAGTATTTCCTTTGCAAATTAAATAAAACAGTTGATCTGGTATTAGAATTAGTTAATAGATGTTTATTTACAGATATGAAAATTTGACAAGAAAAATGGAGTTAATATTTAAGCAAAAATATCATATATTAAAATAAATTTTACAGTATTTACTTCCATGTTCATTCAGGCTGATGGTGTATGCCAACTAAAAGGCAGTTGATATTGTGTGACGGGTTTCCTTCAAACAGACGTGGTTCTTAAAACTCAACGTCAACGTCTCTGGCTTATTCTGACAGTATAATATAGTATATTTAGAGTTCGGAATTACCAAAAATTTAACTACAAGGAAACAGTCCAAGATAAAAGTCCAGGAAAAAACACCAAGGAAAAAATTCCAAGGAAAAATTGAGTGGCATCAAAACAATAAATAATATGTCATCGAGATCATTTATGAACTTCCATCTCTGAATCAACAAAATTGGCTTCAAAACATGATAACACGTTTGTCATCGTTTTGTTGATAAAAAAAATGCAAAAAAAATCTCGAGCCAATCATGAAGAATGTTGCTTGAGAACAGAAGTATCCAAAAAAAGACGCCAATAAAGCAAGCATTTGAATACTACAACTAATAAAATGGACAATCATTCCATAATCATTGATATATATCAATGATGAAAACATATTCAGAAAAATAATTCTGAATAATGAATTTTATTTCTTGTAAAAATATTAAAATGACGGAAGCACTTTCTCGCAAATAATTCTCGAACAAAGCAAAATACAAAAATAAAATTACACCATGCTGTAAAAAAAATTTTGATATCACTAAAAATATAAAAATGGCGGAGGTATTTTCTGAATATTTATTTTCAAATAAAATCATACAGGCCATACTAAAGAAATATTTCGATAATATTCAAAAATATTGAAAAAAAAAAAAATGAATGCATGTTCACGGAAATTCATTCTCAAATAAAATTATTTAAGCCATGCCAAAAAACTTTCAATAACCAACCTCTCTTCATGTGAAAGTTTCAGTCGAAAGCATTAACAATAAATTGAATGATAAGATTATTCTCCGAATCACTTCTCCACAATATGCTGAAGGCATTTCCAAGAGAATAATCCTGAAAATTATCTTTAACTTAACAACACACGAATAAAAACAGAACCGCCGATGCGGAAAACGTTGTAATAACTTAATTTAGGGTTTTCATTCACTCAAAATAAATATAGAGAAACATAAAATAAAGATTTAAGAAAATATCAATTCGACAAATATAACTGATAATGGTTTTGGGTCTCTTTTGAGACTTACTATTAGGATACAACCGTCTACAATTCTTGCTGTTTTGTCAATTGTAGTTATGAAGGTGGAATCTTTCTTACTACTTCTGAAATATATATCTTATAAAGCGTATGGTGTCGTTGAGTACACGTATTTTCGAGAGCTCCGGTATTTATTTGAATTGAGGGTGAATCATTCAAAGTTAAACTTTTTTATTCATATCGGCTGATAGGTTATAATTTTGCCTGTTTCAGAGGTGAATATTGTGTTTCCAAGTCGTAAAATGGTGGAGAAATTATGTAAAATCTGCAACAATTCAGTTAATACAAATACACCCGGGTTGCAATGTGGAGGTTATTGGGCCCGATTTTGTGGACCTGCAGCGACTGTAGAAACTTACGGAAATCTATTGGAAGCTTTTATAATTTTAGGAAAGGCAATTATGAAGAACTCATTAAATTTTATGATGAGCATAACTGGGTTAATATTTTCAATAATCATTCTATCGATGATAATGTATCTCTATTTTATAAAATATTGGAAAAAGGAACAATTCAGCATATTCCTAGAGTAAGAATTAGGAACAGGAGATTTCCGTGCTATTTCGCCGTTGATACAATAAAGTTTATAAAGAAGAAAAATTATTCGCATGAAGAATGGAAAATTTATGGATCAGGGTACTATTTCGAAAAATTTAGAACAATGAGAAGAAGAACCAAAAACAAAATTATATTAGGGGTTGTGGTTGTGAAAATGACATAAGAGTTCATCCGAAGAATTTTTGGAAATATGTAAGGAATTGTAATATTTTACACTTATTTAGTTACATCCTGTATACAAGGGACATTCTATATGTACAAGGCGCTTCCTAAATGTACAAGGGGCTTCCTGAATGTACAAGGGGCTTTCTATGTTCAAGGGGTTTCCTGAATGTTCAAAGGGCCTCCCTAATGAAATATAGCGGGCCTTCTTACGGGTGTTCTTGTTAAATTAGAATTTTCCGGGTTTTTCTATGTTTTATGGGTGTTAAATATTAAATAAGGATCTGCTGGCCTATAAGGTTCTCCTCAGGAAATTTTGAATTCCAATGTAGGCACACGTCTTCAAACTGGTGAATCTAACAGAAAAGCGAAACAGGGCGAACACTAGGAAATGAACTGAACAATATCAGAATTAAAGTAGAAAAGTTGTTATTCTTTGGAAGGGCTGCATTCGTTATGTCCATTCTCCTTTCTTCGCCAGGGTGCAATATTTCATTATTTTGGTACGATAACGCATGCAAACACTTAATAATGAACAATTGTTTTATTGCCACTACTTCAATTTTGGCATATAACTGGAAAAAAATAGAAAATCACACTGAAAAAAAATCCTATACTGGATATCAGAAATTCATATATCTCGTATATGAATTTCTGATACTCGGTGAGACAAATGAACGCTTTTTTAACAATATATGAAGCAGCAGGATACTTGATTCGAACACACTAAAGCTACTGAATTCTAGTGAACAGTCGGATAGTAATTAATATCCTGGCTCATTAAGCCTATACAGTTATGGATTATTGTTTCTAGTTGACGGTCATATAATTTTATTCGCTCTCAGAATATCCAGCAGATTGTTTCTATAGGCCTACTATTCCAAATGAATGATTGGTCATATAGCATTCAAAATTATGTTCAAGAAATTTGAGTAACCATACAATTTGGTACCAAACACTAGTGGTATAAATTTAAATAGCTGTTTTGCTTAGTTCACCAACTAGGCTAATTAATCCAGCTAATCTGTTAAATTGACATGGATGAACAATATTTTCAGCTCGATTATGTATATTCGTTGAAATTCATTTCAAAAATTTTTAAATGTTAAATGATTGTAATTCAGTTATGCTCAATTTTCAGAGAGTATTCTCTTATTCCAAATGGACTTCATTTAAAAAATGGGTATTATTTCGTACAAATTTATCTCTCATTCCAATATTAATAAATATGAAGAATATTTATTCTTTCTGACTTAGCAATCGAAAGATGTGTTCAGGGATATAACAATATATTTGCGAGTGGGATATACTGGAGAATAATTCATAATATTAGTTATTTATATTACCTGAGGAAAATTAAACAACGTGCTTTTACAGTAATATTTCTTTATTCTGCATAAAAATAATGAAAGAAAAATAAATATAAAACAACAAAATAAATATAAACTCATTTGTCGAAAATAACATAAACAAATATAAATCCTTTTTTCTCACAAATGACTGTTCAACAATGAAAACCCATAACTCCATCTATTCAGCAAATTACTTAAACAAAAGGCACAGAATGGCATGATAACGCTATCTACAAAGTAATGAAAATAATGATATTCTTTTTCTTTTTATTTTGATATATATGGCTTTATGTCAGCTATCAAAGCAGCAGCTGAGCGGTTTTACATTTCATGTCATATAACATAGCTTCCAAAAAATACCATATATGCTGACATTCAATGGGATATTTAATATTTAGCGCATGAAAACTTTTAAATAGTATCTTTAATGATCTGATCAAAGAGTCAAAAGTATAAAATATATCACCGATATAAACCCGGAATTCTTTCACCATAGTTAATGGCCCAATAATTACACCAAACGGTTGGAGCGTTTAGTTAGCCCATGCCAACTTCTGTTTTTTTTTAGTCAACACCTTTTCTATATCGTCCTCATTCTGAAAAGTCCAAGAAAAACTACTTTAGAAATAATAATCAGTTTGAACAAATCTGAAAATTCACTAATAAAAAATTTTTCAGATGAGGTCATACCCTAGACATGCAACTCACAATTAGAGGTGAAGATTATTGAAATTATTTTGATAACATTGAGAATAATTTCAGAATGCTTTGTCTAAATAATATCATGACCAAATGTAACAATAGAAGTGGCAATTGTGAAAATGGCCTGTTTCTTCTTAATAAAGCAAATATGTCATACGATGATATCAATAAATAAATATACATAAACTACATACCTCAGCATGAAAGAAGAAGCTTTCTTGGATTCCACTTCGGCTTGGCTTCCAGTTAAAATCCTTACTTCTCTTCAAGGTAACTGGAGGGACCAGATATGGTATAGTTAACAAGGCCACGATAGATGGTTCCGGTGGAAAACATTCAATATTTAGTAGATCAAGTATTCTCTGGGATTTGGAGAGAATAATAAACAAATAGGAAAATATAACTCACCTACTCCAACAGTGTCTTGTAGAGCAACTACTTTGCGTTGTTGGCTCTCCTTAAGGATAGCATCTTTTTTTTTTTTGCCCTTGAGGCAGGGGGAAGCTCTACCAGCCGACCCGGCAGCTAGGCGGTACTCAGGCTGCCGGGGTGTGTGGGGCTCGCACCCACTAAACCACCCTCCTCGCTCCTGGAGGAAAACCTCGGAAACAGGCGTGAACCCATGCATCGGGGGAATTCCTCCTCGCCTTCTTCCGCCCTCTCTTCCTCTCCCTCCAGTAAACCATTTCGTAGAATTGCTACGTCAACTTGGGTGTATAGAGCCCGTCTATCCTCTTTGTTTTTTTTTTTTTTTTAACCATTTCTTTCTCTATCTTGGAGCTCCTTCTTCTTCATCACGGCCACCACATATTTATATATTTGATTCCACTCTTCCTTGCTATTCAGCATACGTGGCACTATCTCCTCCACTACTGGCACTTCCCCAACGCCTGCCTTAGTCTTTCCCGCTCTGTCTCCCATCGCCTGCACCTCACGAAGACATGTTCAGGGTCATCTTTGACGTCACACTCCTCACACAAATCATTATCTGTCTTCCCGATTCTCTTGGTAAAAGTGCCGAAAGACCCATGTCCCGTCAGAAACTGCGTGAAAAAGTAATTCTTCTCTCTGTATTCGCACTCCAGCCAAGCCTCCAGGTTCGGTATGAGGCGCCTCGTCCACGCCGCCTTCTCTCTCCCCTCCTCCCATCTCTGTTGCCACTTCCTTCTTGTTCTTTTCTTTGCCATCCTCCTATTTCCTGGCAGTCTGCTGCCTATCCGATACAAAAGACATACCTCCTCCAACACCAGGTCAATGGGCGAGACGCCCGACACCACCTGAACTGCCTCTGCCGACACCGTCCTGTACGCGGATGCCACCCTTAGGAGTCCCCTCCTCTGCACTGCCGCCAAAACTTCAACGTTTCTCCCCACCCTCAGTGCCCCTCTCCAAACGGGTGCCGCATAGGTGATAGTGCTCTGCATGACGCTGTACAGGATTCTTCTTTTTGTGTAACTTGGGCCCCTTATATTCGGCATCAGCCTTGCCACCTTGTCCATCCTCTCCTTGGCTCTTCCCGCCACCTCCCTCACGTGGTCTGTAAACCGCATGTTCCTAGCGTATGTCACCCCCAGGTATCTAATTGTCTTTGAGGGCATTATTTCTTTTGCGTCAAACCTCACCTTCAACTGCCCTGCCCTTCTGGGCCCTCTGACCACTAGCATCTCCGTTTTTTCCACCGCCACCTTAAGTCCTCTGTCCTCCATCCATCTCTCCACCTGTGCCAATGACTCCTCTATCTTTTCCTTCACCTCCTCCTCCGTTTCTCCCTCGACCGCCAGCAGGAGATCGTCGGCGTATGCCATAGCTGTCACCCCGCTCCTGTATTTAATTTTCAGGACTCCGTCGTACTTCAGGTTCCAAAACCTGGGCCCCGCCACCGACCCTTGTGGCACCCCCATGGTGCATGTGTGCTTTACACTCCCAGCCTCGATCACCCTGTCCCCAAAGTAACTCTCCGTACATCTCACCAGGTATTCGCTTACCTCCCTCTCCCTCATCGCTTCCACCACTCGCGGCCACGATGCCATATTAAAGGCGTTTTTAACATCGATGGTCACCATTACTAGCCATTTCTTGTTTGAGCTCTCCACCTTCCCATTAACCGCCATCATTGCAGACACCGTCGATTTCTTTCTCACGAAACCATGCTGATTTTCTGATAATCCCCCGCTTTCCTCCAGCTCAGCATTAATTCTCTCCACCAATAATTGTTCATAGATCTTGCCTGCTGAGTTGAGCAGGCATATCGGTCTGTAACTCGATGGGAGATTTGGGTCTTTCCCCCTCTTTGGGAGCAAGACCACCCTTGCTCTCTTCCATTCCTTCGGAAACTCTTGGCGCCTAAGTAAGTCATTGTACATTTGTAGCACATTTTCCGGCATTATCTCGTATACTCTCTTCCACTCCTCCGCGGTAATCCCATCCGGACCCGGTGCTTTTCCATTTTTTGTCCTTTTTAGGGCCATTTTCAGCTCTTCGTGAGAGAAGCATATTACTTCGTTGATGGGTCCTATTGCCCTCTCCACTCTCCTGCCCGTCGACGGGAAAAGTTCACGAAGGATCTCCTTCCTCCTTCTCACTGTTAGTTTGTGCTGTCCCCCGCCATTATTTAGCCTGCCCATGGCTATCCTATACCCCTCTCCCCATATATCCGATTCCAGATCACTCAGCAATTTTTCCCACTCCTCTCTTTTTGCCCCATTTATTTCCTTCTTCAGGTTTCTCTTTATTTCCCGAATCCCATTCAGTTCCTCCTCCGACACATTCCTTCCCGCTCTACCCCTAGTTAATCTTCTCCTTTCCCTTATGTAACTGTTCCTCACTTCTTCTATTCTGTCGTTCCACCAGTACGGCCTCGTTCTCTCCAGTGCCCCGCTGCTTCTGCTAGCCCTTTCGTGTGCTATTTTTACGGAACGATACAGACTCGGTTCCCCCTCCCCAGCCAGCTGTTATCTCCATCGCAAATAAGTCGAAGTTAACTGCCCTTCTACCTGGTACCACCCTGTTCACCTTCACTGCTCCAACCTCAAAATATATATGTCCGTGATACGTGAATGGATTTTCATGCACTACCTTCCAACCCCTGCACAACTGCTCATTTCCCTCTGTTCTTAACGTAATGTCTATGTGAGTCCTGCTATTTCCCCTCTCGAAAGTATGCTTTCCCGTATTCGCAGCCGTCAGGCGGAGCTCCGCCATCCATTCTTCTAATATTTCGCCCCTCCTATCTGCCGCTGGTGCCCCCCACAGCTCTGATTTTGAATTAAAATCTCCTAGTATCACCACTCTTTTTATCTTTCCTCTTGCATCCTCGAAAATTGCATCCACCTTTCTCACAAAGTCCTGAATCCTAATGTTTGGTGAAATATACGCAGCATACAAGTGAAACTTTCCCATGTCCACATGCACATATCCATCCCCCCCTTCCACTTTCTCTATTTCCACTTTCTTATTTCTTACGACAACTGCCACGTCTTCCCCCTTGTCTGTATACCATCCCTTGGCCCTACACATTTTCTTGTTGGGCTCTGAAATAATGATTACGTCTACCTTATTCTCCATGGCCTTCTGCCACATTATATCATGAGCAGCTCTAGCCCTTCCCAGGTTTGTCTGCATAATATTTAGCTCGGCTACCTGAAGTTCCTCTTTCACCCAACAACGTCACCACACACTTAAATAGATAAAAAAATAAGTTACTATGTACAAGTTCGAAATCTTTCCTGGATGTATATGGTCCGTATTGATATAAGCAACTCTTATATATAACCATGGATGTATACGGTCCTATGAATAAGTAGATAGCTATGTACACTATAATAATTTTACTGGGTGTATACGGCCCTCTAGAACAATAAATTAATAAATTCAACTTGGAATCTGTCTTACCCCAGATAGAAATTTCTCTTTTCGACGCCATTTTACTTAATTGGTCCTTTTTTCCCTCTCTCTGCCACATGCCTCACTCGCCGTTCGATGACCCTGGACCTTACAATTTCCGCAAAACGGTTGTTCCCTGCAATCTTTAACCATATGGTCACTGCTAGTGCAGTTTCTGCATTGCCGACTTCGATCTGAGTTTTTGCATTCAGCTGCCATGTGCCCTGCCTCCCAACACCTATTGCACCTGGCTATTATGCTCCTTTCCTTGATATCCACCATCGAGAAACCTATTTGTATTCTTCTCATCTCTACAAGTCTGCATGTGATGTCTTCCTTTGCCACTATCGTGGCCGCTTGTCTCCCTCCTTTAGTGGCCTTATCGCTTTAATCTCCAGGGTCTCGTTTGCGTCTATGTCCAACCCGTAGATGTTGGCAGAGCTCCGTTGTCCCCCTCCCGCATACTTTCTGATTTTTGTTCCCCCCATGTTTTCTTTTATTTGCTTATAAATTTTATCTGTGTCCTTGCTTCCTTTTTTGATTTCTAGGAGCAGGTGACCTTCCCTTGTTTGCCTCATACCATAAATTTCATTTCTAATTTCTTTATTCCCTCCGATGTGCTTCTTGAGGTTAGCCACCATTTGAGCATACGTCTTGTCCTCTTCTTTTTCTATCACGACCGCCTCTGTTTCGTACTTTTTCTTAATACTATCCGGTTTTCCCCTCTCCGTCTCGTGTAGATATATTTCTCCCTCGAAGTCATACATGGCACACTCTATCACTTTTCTCTTTATTGTTAATTCCATATCGTTCATTATGACTATGTGCAGAGCCGCTGCTTCTCTTGACGTTGCCATGTATTTTATTTTATTTCACGTGTTTAGAACCGACATTACATCTCCCTCCTCTTCCGCTGAGCCCCCTATATGTACGTTGGCGACATCTTTAACCAGTTCTCCATTTATCTCAGCGTATGCCTCTGTCCTCTGGGATATCACCTCCCCTTCCCTTATCTTCCCCCCTTTAACGTATTCCATAAGACGTTTTGAGTTCCCAATCAAAGGCTTTATTATTTTCAAATATCCTATCCTTTTGGAAGGTGCCACCACTACAATATCTCCCTCTTTCTGTTCTGTTATTCGTTTGGGGTTTATTTTAACCCTGTACGTCTCTTCGGGCCATTTTTTGTTCATAAGGTTCTCTAATTCTGTTTTGGTCATTTCCTCTTTGAACTGTCTGCGGATGTCCGCCGCCGACACGTCGTGTGCGATTTCCGCTTCCTTTACCTGACAGCCGAAATCTCTCTTTTCTATGACCATCTCTCTCATCTCCACCAGTTTCTTCGTGGTCTTCTCACTCAGGCCCTTCTCCTCCTCCACTATATCTCTCAGCCCCTGAACCACACTATTTAATACCGACAAAACATTTACGTATTTACCATCCATCGAGGCTTCTAACGGGCTTTCGATCCTCTTTCTTTTACATCCTGTCACTAACCATTGGAGGACATCATCGTCGCCCTCCGGTGTGAAAACATCCTCCTCCAATTCTGCCATTGTCTCTCTTCCTTTCGTCGCTGTGAACTCCTGTGGATGAGTATGCATGATTTTTCTCGATTTTCCGAAGATTACGCTTTCTTCTTCCTTTTTCCCTTCCATAGTTATATTTCCCTCCTTAACCCTAGTGGGTTTTTTTCCAGTAGCAATAGAAGCTACCTCTCCCTGGAGTGAGAGAGGAGCTACACGGTCACCAGATAACGGTCGAGTTTGGCCCGCGCAACCACCTCCCCCGACCGGTACTGGGGTATCCAGCCCCTGCACCGTAGACGTTTTCTTTTAACTCGACTTTTTCATCCTGGTTTAGAAGTTGAGGGCAGTGCAAGCACACATCCCTCCGTCCTGAGGCAGCCATTGTCCTTACCGAAAAATCCTTCCTGGGGTACAGGAAAAAAAATCCTCCTAGCCCTCGGTAAACCTAATAGCGTCGGAGGGGGAACAACAAGGATAGCATCTGCTAAGTGTGGCCATTTCAAAACTATCAGTATTTGTAGGATTAACCTGAAAGAAATAGAAACAGAAAATGTTTTACACCTCATTTTCAAAATTATTGTATTTAAGTAATTTATTAAGAGTAATTTTGAAGCTTTTTTTAACCAAAAAAGACTCGTTTGACAAAAATTTCAGTAATTCACTTGGATATTTTCTTTCTGATAAAAATTAATTAAATATCTATATTCAATCAAAATGCGCGCTAAAACTTTTTATTTGACGATGGAAGTAATCCAAAAACAAATGCATGAGTTCATCAAAAAAACTTATAATAGGTGATTAAAAATAACTCACTTCAGAAATTCCCAAATTCAAAAGGTATTTTTGGTACTTTTTTTTGAAAAGTAGTCGAGGGCCTATTTTTGGTATTAAGTACGTAATTGTACTTTCATCCAACATCATAAAAGAATATTCATCGATTCCTCCATCTGAAAAGTGCAGCAAAGTGTAAAAGAAATTCTTGTGAATATCATTTGTAACGAAAATTTCCAACTTCAATGTAAAGAAGTAAATTTCCTTCGATCAGTCAGTGCACACAAACTTTTTTTCACCGTTTCCCCCAAATTTAATCTTCCATTAAACCTCACTATGAAAATGAGTGATTCAATTTGTTCTACTTTCCGTTAAAAAAAAAACTTCAAAAAATTTGGGAATTATTTTTTGTTTACTTCACATCGATCATAGATGAGAAATATAATTTTGACCTATTTTGATTAAGATGGCGTGATGCGGGGAGTACCTACTACGTGTTTAGAGAATACGCACGACTCCCGCGTTTTTGCTGACCTCTTTTAAAATATGCTATTATTATTCTACAATTTGAACATACCTGAAAAAATGTTGAAACTTACTGCAAGATACTTTCAGAGAAATGATTGTTTTCTCCGTTGCGATAGATATATCCACTAATACCTAAATATATAACTAACTATATTTTGATACTAACCTTTAAAACGTTGAATAATATCTCTGAACAGTTGAAAACTGTCTAATAGGGTTTCGAACTCCATCAATCACCACTTTATGGATTTTCCACAAACAATAATATCGATTCCGCAAAAAAGGAGGGAAATCACTGAAAAAACGCGAAGCAAGCTAACGACAACAACACAACACATCGAAATATTAATTCGATCAAATAAGGCGCTATAGCGTGATAAAAGTGGCACCGCGAAAGAATCGTGATCATTCGCACTCCTTTAGTGAATATTCGTAAGAAAAGCAGGGAAATTGGTTATCAGGTTAAAGAAGCGGGCGTTTAAAACTAACACTCGGATTGTTCTAGTTTATAGGGTAGATGTATTAGGGTAATATGCAATTTTCAGTAAGTTTCGGCGTATATATTTAAATACCCGTACTATTATGATTAAACGGCATTTATATAGAATTATAGGAGAGGTTACTGAAATGAGATAAACACTTCTAGAAAGAGTTGGTTTTTAATCACTATTGTATAGGTGTTCTAAATTAACATGCTTTCGTATATACTTTATCGAATTTTCAGATACTGCGTATATGAACGAGAGCAGAAGAACCGTCATATAAACTCATTTTTTTCAGTGCACAGTTCATGTTGTCAGGTGAACAATATTCCATAAATGATCTTCTGTCTCGTACTAAAAGTTGTAGTTCACAAGTTTTTATTGTCAGTGCTTAGCAGGGGGTCGAATGCTATGAATACCTGTTTGGCGAAATCACTCATTGAAGGTTTTCTGGAAATTTCACGTTTAATTTACTCATTTGCTTCATTTATCTGAACAATTCATAATGATCATATTTAAATCTATTAGTAAAATCATCTTGATGTGATAATTTTATTGTTCATTCAAGGTATTTCAAAGGACAAGAGCTTACTAAAAGAATTATATTCCGAACGGTTTGATTGATTTTCAGGAGAGAAAATTCTGAGTAATTAATTTTAATCTGGGATATAGATTTCTTCATTCATCGATGCGTTTGTATTCGTATCACAATATTCCAGAAGACTCGAGAATACTCTAGAACAAGGACGAAAAATATCCGGAACATGCTCTCAACCTTTCGTCATTGCTTTTCCAAATTTTTTGTTTTTCGCTGCTCTAGCTTGCTGTCCAGGTTCCTTTGGCCATAAAATATACTTTCTTACACCTCTCGTTGACCAACTCTCTATTCCTCACAATTATGGTATATATGGTATATAGACGGTTTGAAATATATAATAGACAATGAATTGAATATGAAGATAATAACTCGAATAATCCTTTCAGATATTCATGTCATCGCCGACGCACACGAAAAAGGGTATTCTCTACGAAGTATTCAAATTGTGGCTGAGGGATGGTTTATTAGTGAGCTCAGGTAAATTTTCTCATCCCATACAAATTATGTATTCAAAAAATGTTGTAATTTCTTCTAAATTTTCTATTGGATGCCATGGAGATGAGGTAAGATAGGCCGAAATGCCCGAAGAAATTCTTAGAGAATTGATTTGTGTGCACAAACATAATATATAGGGTGGGTCTGTCCACTGCGATGACTTTGACGATAGATATTTGGGGCGAAAAGAACACTTTCTTTTTATACCATCTTCCTAGTTTTGCCGTGTTTCAAAGATACAAATGATTTTTCTCTCAGGATTACACAAAGAAAAATAAAATTTTGCTTTGTGGTAGTGATTTGGTTTGTGTAAACTTTCTTTCTAATACACCATGTTCCTGTTAAGGACTACAAACCTACATAGCAATGATAAAATATATATTTCTGCTGTTCGAAGAATGTTACACAATATTTTATCCAAAAGATTATTTCAGTTGAAAATCTCTCTGAGGTTTTGGGTTAGTGAATCTCCTGCTGAGTATTGGCGAGAATATCAATCCGGAGTATACAGGGTGTAACTAAATAAGTGTAAAATATTTAAGGAGGTGATTCCTCATTGAAAAAAGATAGGATCTTTTCCATAAAGAAACGTCATTGGAGCATCCCTTGTTGAGATACACCCCCTCAAAGGGAGTACATAAAATTTGTATAATAAAATTTTTTCACAAGCACCAAAAAAGTTACAATACTGAAATTAACTCAACGTCTCCTACTAGCAAAAATACACTTTTCCAGTTATTTATTTGGTTTACCCCATGGTTGTAAGGGTGAGAAACGCAACCCTTTAAGTTTATTTCCAATGTAACTTTTTGTCCTATTATTTGTTTACCATTTAAAAATTCATTTCCGATAGCCTGTTCTCTTCTAAACAAAAAATGAGTCATGAGTTCTTTGGCCAAACAAAACCAGTTCGCAGCAAAAAATTATTTTACGAACAACTACAGAGATAGGTACACCGTCATAAATGCGAACTGGATTTTTTATTATTCTGTAGTTCTGTAGTTAGTACCTGCAGCAGGACTAAATGGTAAAAAAACAAAATTAATTTATTAATAACAAAACACACCTTTTTGGTGCTTGTGAAAAAAATTGTTTTACAAATTTTATGTACTCTTTTTGTGGGGCTGTATCTTAACAAGGGATGCTCCAATGAGCATTTTCGATGAGGAATCACCTCCTCAAATATTCTACACTTATTTAGTTACACCCTGTATATTATTTCTGTTAAGTATGTAATCCCAGCTGAACACATCAAGTGTGGGTCAGAACAACTATTTGAACAACTTACATGGTGTATTAATTAGTACTTGAATGGCGAACCAATTATTTATGAGAGGAAGGAGACATATATTTCGTCAGTCCATAAGAATGGGAACGAACTGGATTGTTCGAACTACAAGGGAATATCCGTAATCAGTACTCTGAGCCGATTGTATAGGAGACTCATTCGTGATTTGATAGGGGAAGAATATAGGAACTCAGAAGAAGAGGAACAATTTGGATTCCGGGCTGGAAGCACATGCACTGATAACTTCTTTTGTTTAAAATAAATTATAGAGAAAATAACCACAATTTGTTAGGAAACTCACCTTATGTTCATAGATCTGAAAAAGGCCTACAATACTATACCAGTGAAAAAACTATGGGGTATTTTAAAGGAAACCAATCTCAACTATAAGAGCTCTAGAAAATCTGTATGAGGGCTCGACATCATGAATAAAGGTCGGTAGCAGGTTATCAGAAAAGTTCCTGGTAGATAAGGGTCTTTGCCAAAGATGCTGTATATCGCCTACATTATTCAAGAGCCATGTAGCGCGCGCATTATAGCAATGGAATGAAATGTGGCGGAATGGGCATCGATATCGGTGAAACGTGTTTCTACACCCTACAATTTGCTGACGATCAAGTCGTCATAGCAAGTGATAAAGATGACTTGCAATACATGGCTAGAATACTACAAGAGGTGTATAGCAACTTGGGACTGGAACTCAATACAGAAATATCTTCCTATAGGAGCAGAGCAATCTGACATCCAACTCGACGAAGATGAAGCTGCAGCGTATACACCTATATCGGCGTGGATTTCGACACGCCTGGAAGGAATGATAAAGGAATACAGAAGAGAGTTACACGGGCCAAAAGAACTATAGGATATCTGAATGGTCTGCTTTGGAGTAACAGTATCGGAAAGAAAAGTAAATATAATATCTACGAATAATTCATCAAGGGTAACTTAATTTATGGAGCAGAGACGTGGAGTATAATCCAACACGACCGAAGGAAACTTGACACTGCTCAAATGGACGTATTTCGAAGATCACTAGGTATATCTTGTAACAAACTATATTTTGTTTTTTGCCCCACGATGGGGAGCAGGTAAGATAAATTTGATAAAATATTGCTCCGGCTAGCAACAGAGCAGATAAGAAATTTTGATGCCTCCACTCCAATCAATGAAAGTTCGAAATTGAACAGTCGTTATTTATTCCACTTTTTACAAATATCAGTTATTTACAAATGTATAGTCAAAATTGAGTGGAATTGACAAGTTGTTCGGTCATGTATGTTTCACAGGTAATCACTATCCCCCTCACTGAAACTTATCTTGTTTATCCTTGTATACTGGGATTCCAGGAAAATTATCTCCTCCGGTGGTTTTGCAGTTGAAGAAACGTTCGATAATTATCTTCTCAGGTGGTTTTTCAGTCAAAGAAATGTTCTATACGCCACTGCTGCAAGTTGGCAACAAGCTCTCAACTTCAATGAATTTTGTACTTGATAGGTCTACGACAAAATTCCATAGCCCAACGGGTTTAGCGGAATAATTCATTCCGCCATCGAAAATTTGCATTTAAAATTCACGGGAAGAAATATAACACCTCTGACGTGTTTTTCCCAACAACTCTGGTACGGAAAAGAAGTCGATTTAGATCTAAATTATCGGCTACGTCGCTACGATATCGATCCTGCGCACCGCGCAGCATTCCAAGGTGAAGATAACCGAAATTCCTACGCCGACTTCCAGGCGAATTTACGCGATTAAACTGAACCGGGAAATCTTGCCGTTACACATGATGTGTAACAAAGATAAATTTTGTTTTTTGCCCCACGATGGGGAGCAGGTAAGATAAATTTAATAAAATATTGCTCCGGCTAGCAATAGAGCAGGTAAGAAAAATTTTGATGCCTCTACCCTAATCAATGAAAGTTCAAATTGGAACAGACGTTATTTATTCCACTTTTTACAAATATCAGTTATTTACAAATGTACAGTCAAAATTGAGTGGAATTGACAAGATGTTCGGTCATGTATGTTTCACAGGTAATCACTATCCCCCTCACTGAAACTTATCTTGTTTATCCTTGTATACTGAGATTCCAGGAAAATTATCTCTTCTGGTGGTTTTTCAGTTGAAGAAACGTTCGATAATTATATTCTCAGGTGGTTTTTCAGTCAAAGAAATGTTCTATACTCCACTGCTGCAAGTTGGCAACAAGCTCTCAACTTCAATGAATTTTGTACTTGATAGGTCGACGACAAAATTCCATAGCCCAACGGGTTTAGCGGAATAATTCATTCCGCCATCGAAAATTTGCATTTAAAATTCTCGGGAAGCAATATAACACCTCTGACGTGTTTCTCCCAACAACTCTGGTACGGAAAAGAAGTCGATTTAGATCTAAATTATCGGCTACGTTGCTACGATATCGATCCTGCGCACCGCGCAGCATTCCAAGGTGAAGATAACCGAAATTCCTACGCCGACTTCCAGGCGAATTTACGCGATTAAACTGAACCGGGAAATCTTGCCGTTACACATGATGTGTAACAAAGATAAATTTTGTTTTTTGCCCCACGATGGGGAGCAGGTAAGATAAATTTGATAAAATATTGCTCCGGCTAGCAATAGAGCAGGTAAGAAAAATTTTGATGCCTCTACCCTAATCAATGAAAGTTCAAATTGGAACAGACGTTATTTATTCCACTTTTTACAAATATCAGTTATTTACAAATGTACAGTCAAAATTGAGTGGAATTGACAAGATGTTCGGTCATGTATGTTTCACAGGTAATCACTATCCCCCTCACTGAAACTTATCTTGTTTATCCTTGTATACTGAGATTCCAGGAAAATTATCTCTTCTGGTGGTTTTTCAGTTGAAGAAACGTTCGATAATTATATTCTCAGGTGGTTTTTCAGTCAAAGAAATGTTCTATACTCCACTGCTGCAAGTTGGCAACAAGCTCTCAACTTCAATGAATTTTGTACTTGATAGGTCGACGACAAAATTCCATAGCCCAACGGGTTTAGCGGAATAATTCATTCCGCCATCGAAAATTTGCATTTAAAATTCTCGGGAAGAAATATAACACCTCTGACGTGTTTCTCCCAACAACTCTGGTACGGAAAAGAAGTCGATTTAGATCTAAATTATCGGCTACGTCGCTACGATATCGATCCTGCTCACCGCGCAGCATTCCAAGGTGAAGATAACCGAAATTCCTACGCCGACTTCCAGGCGAATTTACGCGATTAAACTGAACCGGGAAATCTTGCCGTTACACACCCCCTTTACCCGGTAAAAAAAATTTTTTCGAAAATATTTTTTTTTTATAATAGAGAAAAGTTATTTTGCCAAAAAGTTGATCAGACAAAGTCAATTTCGATCAAGACAGATCTCGAATTTACATAAAAATATAGATAGCTAAATTTGGAGCGACATCTATAATAAAATAGAAATGTATATGAAGCTACTAAAATTATAAGTCACTGCGCAAAATATCAAAAATACTTGAATTTAAGTTATTCAAAGTGAAATGCGCATCCACCAAAATACTGGAGAAGCTTTCAGCTTCATTTTGTGAAACAACAAAAAACCAAAATCGGTACATCAAAATCACAGAAAAACCAACAGATATGAAGCCAAAAAATTACCCCAAAACAAACTATTTTGTCTATAAGACAATAGGCAACAAGGAAACACGAGAGTTTATAATAAAGAGAGATAAGAAAAATATAAGATATTAATTGCCAGGTATTGAGGCAAGTGGTCAAACGAAGCAAACATCTACAGATTGATTAGGGATAGCGAGAAAAGAAAAACAGGAAAAGGTATCATCGGGATAGCGAAAAAGTAACGGTAAAAGAATAGCGAAAAAAGGAAAGATAATGGGATAGCGAAAAAGGGAAAGATAATGGGCGCCAGCAAGGGTTACTTGCAAGATGAATCGTCGATCCATCTATAAGGAAAATAAAAAAGGTAAGATAAGTAATGGAATCCTAAAGATCCCCAGATAAAATAGAGAAATATCCAAGGTACATCATCGGTTACGCACAGATATATATAAGATATTGCATAACAGTGATGAACCCCAGCAGATTAACTGGTACTCAGACTTAAATAAACATGTCCTTCTTCTTCCCGAAGGTAAGACACAAGATATAAATGCATTAATTGAAATGCAACGATAATTACGGTAAAGATAACCAAGATAAATATAATCATGGTAGAGATAATTAAGGTAGAGATAATCAAGGTAAAGGTAAACAAGGTACACATAATAAAGGTAAAGATATATCACACGGTATATGGTTGGAAAAATAGGAAAAAAAACCTAGGTAAATTCCGGGAAGCCAAGCCGAGATATTTGAAGCCACCAATCGTTACACTCAGATTTATAATAGGTAATGCATAACCATGGTAAACCTCAACAAGTCGACAGGTGCCCAGAATTCACAGGTTACATGTTAGGAAAGTAAGTAAACCACCGATAAATCTTGAAAATCAAAAAAATTACCTCAATGAATATGTCTAACTTCCATTAGGTAAGAAACGGTACCATAATATAGAAGATAAAGACAATTAAGATAAAGATAAGATATACGATAAAATAAGTCTTAGAGTACCAAAAAAAATTTTAAAAAGGGAAAAAAATAAAAATTTAAAGATTAATCAATCTGTAGTGTCATTATCTGAGACACCGTGTATCGAAAACTTCTGAAATTATTCCGAGAAAAATTTCGAGTTCAAATAATTAATCAGAAATATTGACATCAACTAAACAAAATACAAAAAACGAACAAAAATACGAATTGCTCTGTCCTGAAAAATAGAATCTCTAAAAATTTCATAAATTTCATCTGCCGAATTAGCCACCTTCTTACTAAAACGAATTGAAACCTCATAATGAATAATCTCATCAACGATAAATAACTTGGGTCCATTGACATATCGGTAAAGATATCAGGTACTTTCAAATCTCACTCCCAGATAATTATAAAAGATACCAATTAAAGATATAGATACTAAAGATACTAAATATAGACAAAGATACTAATAACAAGATAACGGGAAGTGAGAGTTGAACTAGCCCATCAACGGTAGATAAAGATATAAGTAAAGATAAGATAAATAAATCAATGAGGTAGAAATAGAGAGAACGAGAAAAAACAGAAACCACCTGTGACCTTGAATTCTGAGCTTCGAAAAATCTGTTTCCAGTGGTTCAAACATTCACTGACAGGTGTAGAAGCATCACGAAAATCGGGGCCCTTTACGTTGGTGCGCCATGTGTAACAAACTATATTTTGTTTTTTGTCCCACGTTGGGGAGCAGGTTAGATAAATTTGATGAAATATTGCTCCGACTAGCAATAGAGCAGGTAAGAGAAATTTTGATGCATCTACCCTAATCAATGAAAGTTCAAATTGGAACAGTCGTTATTTATTCCACTTTTTACAAATATCAGTTATTTACAAATGTACAGTCAAAATTGAGTTGAATTGACAAGATGTTCGGTCATGTATGTTTCACAGGTAATCACTATCCCCCTCACTGAAACTTATCTTGTTTATCCTTGTATACTGAGATTCCAGGAAAATTATCTCCTCTGGTGGTTTTTCAGTTGAAGAAACGTTCGATAATTATATTCTCAGGTGGTTTTTCAGTCAAAGAAATGTTCTATACTCCACTGCTGCAAGTTGGCAACAAGCTCTCAACTTCAATGAATTTTGTACTTGATAGGTCGACGACAAAATTCCATAGCCCAACGGGTTTAGCGGAATAATTCATTCCGCCATCGAAAATTTGCATTTAAAATTCACGGGAAGAAATATAACACCTCTGACGTGTTTCTCCCAACAACTCTGGTACGGAAAAGAAGTCGATTTAGATCTAAATTATCGGCTACGTCGCTACGATATCGATCCTGCGCACCACGCAGCATTCCAAGGTGAAGATAACCGAAATTCCTACGCCGACTTCCAGGCGAATTTACCCGATTAAACTGAACCGGGAAATCTTGCCGTTACAATCTCGTAGAGATAGATTGGGAAACGACGACGTGAAACAACAGATGGAAAAAGATGGCTCGATAATGACCGATATTGAAACAAAGATACCTCATATCGTACGGTCACGTTCAAAGAATGGAAGAAACTAGACTGCCCAAGATTGCAATGACGTGAACACTAACACACCGTAGAAAGCCTGAAAGACCGAAGAAAACTTGGGGAAAATTCAGGAAAGCCAAGAGTTTCCGAGATCTGAGAGAAGAGCACTGAAATAATATATACAAGGTGGCCATTTGAAAACGAAACAGACGAGATTACAAACGAAATAAATATTTCGATAGAAATGCTCGGACAGGTCGATTTTTGTTTCAAGGGGGACAACTTAAGATGTAGGTTACGGACGCATAGCGCTTCAACCCTTGCTACTACAACCCTCACCCCCAAAATTTTGAATAGGGAATATGGGGTGAGTGATACCTCATTTGAAAGGTATTTTTATACTGATTTCAGCACGGTAATTGATTTTTAATTTTATGCATTAATTCTCGAAATATTCTCAACTAAGTATTTGAAAATGAAGTGGTGTTTTCATGGCACTTGTAGTGTTTTGTGTGCGAAAAATCGACATTTTGAGCTTCGAAACAACCATGACTGTGGCTTCCTCCCTCCAATCCACTGACATAGAAATCTTTAATCAAGATGTCGAACAAACAAAGCGTATTGCGAAGTAGCTCAATCTTGCTGAAACTCAATCTAAATTATCTTCGATATAATTTGCAGTATTTCCAATAACATGTGGATTGGAAGAAGGGGTCCCACTGTATGGCCAGCCAGATCGCTAGATCTGTCACCACTAGATTTCTTTCTTTAGGGCCACTTGAAGAGTGAAATATACTTTACACAGCCCGATTCCATAGAAGATTTAAGAAGACGTATAGTGAACGAATGTCGTCAAATCACTCCAGAAATTCTGCGAAATGTGCGCCATTGTTTCGAACAAAACTTATTTCATTGTATGGAAGCTAATGGTGAACAATTTGAATATTTAATTAATTGATGGGAGTTTTTGATAAATTATTTACTTTACTTTGAAAAGTCTTATTTCTTAGATCAATACTTCAAATCGTTCTGATACCGTACAGTTGGAGAATGATTTCAGAGAATAAAAGAGCTAGTCGAACATCTGACCCTAGTAGCATTAACACGTACGGTATGACTTCATTTGACCAGTGGTAGATGTTTTGCAATTTCAAGTACAAGTACGGAAAATTTGGTGTTTCGGAAGCACGAAATGTCAATTATTCGCAAAAAATTAATTTAAGTGATAAAATTAACTAACGCATGAATATTTCGTGAACTAATACATAAAATGAAAAAACAATTACTTGTGCTGAAATCAGTATAAAAATACCTTGGAATTGAGGTATCACTAACCCCAACTTCCCTATTCAAATATTGGGGGTGGGGGTTGTAGCAGCAAGGGTTGAAGCGCTATGCGTCCGTAACCTACATCTTAGGTTGTCCCCCTCGAAACAGAAATCGACCTGTCCGAGCATTGCTAACGAAAAAACTCATTTCGTCTGTAATCTCGTCTGTTTCGTTTTCAAATTGCCACCCTGTATATATATATATATATATAATATAATATAATATAATATACTCTGTCTTACAATGTGGTCTTAAGACAAAATGCAATTCTTCTTTGTCTCATACTAATCCTTTCAGCCACGAATATACGAGTATGTGCTCCTTACCTATTAACTTTAGCTGGTTTCTACTTTTATAATATTTCAGGTGAAAAATGGCATCATCGAAGGAAAATTCTAACTCCAGCATTCCACTTCAGTATCCTCAAAGATTTCCTCTGCGTATTCAATGAGAGATCTAGGGATTTTGTGAAACGTTTGGCTTCAAAAGTCAATGAAGAAATCGACGTGGTACCAGAACTACAAGAATTTGCTCTGACAACTATAAACGGTATGCTCGTACTTACTTTTCTATGATTGATTCCATTTTCAGTTGAATATTCTGAAACTTTGGGAACACACTAGTGAAACATTCTTAAGCGCTTGCTATTGGTCAGGAAACTAGTAGAACAGTGTGCTATCGTGTCCGTGAAGTTAGCAAGCACCCACATATTCGAAAATTTAGAAATTGTTTTTTGAATTCGTTTAAAAATCGTTATTAACTATTTGTAAGCCCTAAGTGTTCGTTCGTAAGTCTACGATACGAGTGAAAAAATTTCACTTATGGAATCAGGTGTTATTTTCATAAATGCTGCTTCTTTGATTTTTCTTCTTGCAAGTTTTTCTTCTTTGGATATTATTGATGCTTCATCCCACTTTATACGATGATTCTCATCTACAGCATGTTGGACCAACCTGGATTTGTCGCTGTCTAGTACTCGTAGAAGCTGCTGATGTTCTTTTATTCGTACATTCAGAGGGCGTTTAGTTTCTCCGATGTAAGATCTGCCACACTCGCAAGGTAATTCATATATGCAGTTCTTTGTACTTTGTGTCTCATTATTAGGCTTAACTTTGGTAAGTTTAGCTCTAATAGTGTCTTGAGTTTTGAATGCAGTCGTTATGTTGTATCTATTTCCAATTCTTCTCATTTTCTCCGACAAACCTTTTACATAAGGAATTACGGTTTTAATGGTCTGATTTATATCTGTTGGTTCAGGTTGACTTTCTCTTGTTCGTCTAGCATTTTCTAATATCTTTTTGGGGTAGCCATTGCTTCTAAGAGTTTTCGAGATGATATTTATTTCTTCATTTTGGTCTTCTTCAGTGAAACAAATATTTATTGCTCTATCAAATAAACATTTTGCTACTCCCAATTTAGTGTTTAGTTGGTGGTTTGAATCAAAATGTAGATATTGTCCTGTGTTCGTTGGCTTTTTATACACAGTGGTTCTTGGGATTCCATTTTGTTTATGTACGAGTACATCTAAGAATGGAAGTTTTCTGTCTTTCTCGATTTCAATAGTGAATTTAATTGATTCCTCTTGATTGTTTAGATATTGAAGGAATCCATCTATAGTGTCTCTTCCATGTTGCCAAATAATGAAAGTATCATCTACATATCTTTTCCACAGTTTGGGTTTAAGTGCATATATTTCTAATGCCTTCTGTTCGAAAATTTCCATATATAAATCAGCTAAAATTGGTGATAGTGGTGAACCCATGGCCATTCCAAATTCTTGTTGATAAAAGATGTCTTCAAATTGGAAATATGTTGTTTCAATACAAATAGAAAGCATTTCTATAATTGCATTCACGCTTAGTGTAGTTCTTTCTTACTTTTCTCCTTGATAAAGATAGAAGATGTCTATCGAAACGTCGGAAATCATTACATCCACAATAGATGATGGTAATAGCCCAAACAATCATTCAACACGTCTAATACTCATTGCAGAAGGCAGTTCCAACACTCATGCGTTTCGCATTCGTGTTGGAATAGGTGCCCATTCTGCAACTTGTATTAGAATATACTATTAATAAATTAACTGACTATCTCCAAGAAATTGATATCTGTTTGATTACATTCCTTTATCATCTCCTAATAATCGAATGATAAAGCCGTATAAATCTCTTATATGTTCAGGCTTCGACCTAATTTGTTTATAAATCCAGATTTAAAATTTTCAATATAACTTTCACAGAAACTGCAATGGGACTAAAAGGCATGAAAGATGATAGTAAGCTTGAATCATACCGAAATGCAGTTGCAGATATGGAATCGTGTATCAACCATTTCATGGGAAGACCTTGGTTGACATATATAATTTTTGCTGTACTTGATCCGTTTTACTGGAAAGCGAGGAGAGCTGTGAGAGTTTTACATGATTATACAGAATCAAAAATAAAAGAGAAAAGGAAAATTCTAGAGAGTGATATTCAAACACCAACAAAGGATTATGATGATGTTGATGATGATGATTCATCTATTTATCTAACCAAAAAGAGGAAACGAATGGCAATGCTGGATATTCTTTTCGAAGCACAACGGAATGGAAATCAGATTGACAGTGAAGGAATTTGTGAAGAAGTAGATACTTTCACATTTGAAGTAAGTAAAACATTTATCTCTGAGTACTGGGATTGCAGAATCATTATTTTTATAGAATTTATTATTGATATTTGTTGAACTGACAATTAAGTATACACCTCCTACCATTTTCAAGGTTTATTTGCTTTTCGAAGAAATCGGCAAACTTTTGGAAATCTCTGGCTATTTATAAATTTTGTAGATTGGCGAATTCAATTAAATAAATGATTTATCATTTATCTGTGATATAAAGATCAACTTGAGTGAGATCAAACAATTGGCGTTCAAAATTCCGGCAACTATTTAAAAGGAACACTCAAGTGATTTCAAGAAGTGATATTTCTCAGATATTCTTTTTCTTATGTGCAGCTTGATATTTTCACGTCTAGATATTTCACATTCAACACCTGATCCACGATGCGCCCGTTCAGCATCAGCTTGCATCGTATCGGATCTTTGAATACTACCAACGTTTGCTTTTGTTCGTAACGGATTTCCATGTATTTTGGTGCACAATTTTCGTACAAGTAGTATGTAATAAGTGCTAAATAATGCAATTTCTCTGTAGTTTTTTGGGCTCGATTAAGCTCCATTTTTTATGGGAATAGTTATCGTAGTATCCCTTTCCTCAGGTATAGATCCAGTACGCTCTACTTTCCCATATAGCTTCAACAACTCTCTCTCTAATGCTGAGTCTCCTTATTCGAGCAGTTCATTAAGGATATCATCTGTACCCGGCAATTTTCAGTTCTTCAACTTCCTCAGAGCAGTTCTTCCAATGTGATCTGATCCACTTGTTCGTATGGTGAAGGTGGATTTACGGTTTTCAGTTGTTGGTTGTCCTCGCTGTTAGCACCGTACAAGTTCTCGAAGTATGTAACTCATGTTTCTTGGCATTTATCATCAATTTCTCGTTCACTGGTGTCTTCCTCTTCGGTAACATGTTCCAGATCATCTTTGGCCGCCATTCATATCGTGCTCCAACTTTAAAGAAAGTTTCGTGCATCTTTTTTCAATTCTTTGATTGCACCAGTTGTTCTGTTCCTCATCATTTTGTACTCTTTGCATTCTTCCAGCGATCTGTTGTTGATGTACTTTATGTAAGAATTCTTCTTTTCTTCAGCTAATTCTTTTATATCTGGTACGAACCATCGGTTTTTATTCTTACTGTTTGTCTGCTTTGGTAAAATTTTCTTTCAGTGGAATATAAACAATCAATTGTGAACGAAACAAATATTTCATCTAATTTTCAATTTTTTAATTTTACTACTCGACCGTTTTCGGTTTTTAAACCATCTTCTGGGGCTGTATATGAATACTGAAATATTTTTCTGTTCTTAAACCTGTGGTTCCTTCAATTAGGCTTGATCTGAAAATATAGTTTATCTCGAGCAAGGATGTGGAAAATAAAAGGGGATTGTTACGAAACACAATTCATTGGACTCAACGAATTGCGGAACTCACAGGCTGTCTTACAAAAGGCGATTCCTTTGTTCAACCGATTGATCGTAAAAGTTATATGCCGTTTTGAAAAAAACGGATTCAATGATGGTCGTCTTGGTACTTCCGGGTATGTATCGCACCTGATGCATGAGCCCTTGGATGTCTAGACTAGAAGTGGCATTGGTTGTTGGAGCTTTGTTCTGCAAACCGAATGACTACGGTGTTTTTGTTGATGTGGGCAGCAATAAGAAGTGACTGATGATTGTGGTTTATGGGTTCAGCTTGTTATCCTATTTAAACCCAAATTCTGTTCCACCAATTGAAACTCTGCATTTTGATTTTATTTCTTTTCGAATGTTTCTTTCCGGTTGTGTGTGTTTGAGAGAATTTTATTTCATTTGAAATTCTCAATTAAATATAATTTTATGGAAATTATTTCGATACTCTATGGTGTAGTTGATGAATTAACAAACCTATGAGATATTCAGAAATGCTGAATGCCTTAACTCTAGCTGTGCATGAAGTGGTGAATGATTGAATTTCAATACTTATTTGTCACTTTCATCGATTCCAGCATATTTAGTTCAAGGTCATTCTGACATCTGAGAAGGATTTAAAATTGGTAATATCCATATTATTATAGCTGCCCATATTGAGATGCTCGAGTGGATTGCTGCAGATTGTCCGAAGAATTGATGAAGTGATGGAAAAGTTTGTTTCTGGTTGTTCAGACCTGAAGGAGATGATGAATATGGTATTCGCGGGACCCAAGTATGAACAATAACCAACCCACTCAACGAAGGAATATATCACCACCATGGAGAGACTGCCTAGAAAAGAAAATAGTAGAAACCAGGAAGAAAATCGAAGTTATCAATGCTTACCTAAACACGCAAGACCCAATACGAAAACTCATAAAGAAGGCTCTGAGAATCGCTTCAGATTTCTATGTTAAAGGGAGCGGCAGGCAACTTCGAGAAGAACTGGTAAATACCTGCGACAGATTGAAACAAAAAATCAAAGCTCTTGGAAATCGATTGCAGCGATACAATCAAAGGGTTAAAAGGTATAAAAACAACCAGCTTTATTATAAGAACCCACAAAAATTTTTTCGATCGCTCGAGGAGGAAACTAGGCTTGGAACAACTGATACACAGTCTGTCGAAGGAATGTATAGAGAATGGAATAAAATTTGGGAGAAGAAAGACATCATGACGACGGGGCCTTCGAGATAAGAAGAGCGGAAAAGAAGGCAGATCTGTTAGTCATGGAAAATATCGTAATTAAAGAAGAGGATGTACAGGGGGTGCTCAAGAAGACGAACAACTAGTCGGCCCCGGGTCCTGACGAATTGCATACATACTGGTGGAAAAACTTTATATCAACCCACAAAGACCTAGTCAGAATGTTCCAGGAGGCACTGAGTGATCCCACACTGATACCGGAATCTTTCATCCTCGGAGTCACTCATATGATACCGAAGGGAAATAACATCAGCGATGCGAAAAAATACAGATCTATCACTTGCTTGCCCTCGATATACAAGATACTGACAGGTATACTGACGACCAATATCTGGAGACATGTGAATAAATATGGTATCATGGCTAATGAGCAGAAAGGATGCAGGAAAGATGTCCGAGGATGCAAGGAAACTCTCATAGTTGACCATCTGACAACTAAGCAAGCGCGATGAAAGTTGGGAAATATGTCATTTGCATGGATCAACTACAAAAAAGCCTTCGACTCCATGCCGTACATCTGGCTGCTGAAAACATTACGCCTCTACGGAGTATCCGAAACTGTTGTCAACCTTCTAAAACACCTGATGAAGACTTGGCGAACAAAACTCATGATAAACATAGAAGAGAAAATTTCGTTAACATCCGAAATAAAAATAAAAATAGGTATATTCCAAGGTGACAAATTAAATCCTTTATGGTTTTATCTGGCACTGAATTTCCTGAGCACGCTGTTGAGTGAGAGTCAATATGGCTACGTCATAGACAGACAGATGAAAACAAAGATAAACCATCAGCTATACATGGACGATTTGAAGCTTTACGCGGCCAATGAAGAAAAAATGAAGAGAATGCTCAACATCGTGGCATCCTTCTCTGATACAGTAGGAATGGAGTTGGGGCTCGACAAGTGCGCGGTTGTACACATGAAAAGAGAAAGGTTGATAGGGGGAGATCCGATGAGGGTGCAGGATAACGTGTCAATCCGAAGAGTGGGAGCCGATAAAACACATAAATACCTTGGAATACAGTACGGACTGGAGCTGAATGTTGCTGAGTCCAAAGCTGATTTTGAAAATTGGTTTTTCGCGAGACTCAAAAAGGTGATGGCTAGCAAGTTGAACGCGAGATCCAGGTTCACAGCCATTAACACCTGGGCTATACCATGCATAGCGTACTCATTAGGAGTGGTGAAGTGGTCTATAACTGAACTTAAAGCAATAGACACGAAAGTAAGAGTACTTTTGACCAAATACGGAATACATCATCCACATGTCTCAGTCAATAGACTGTACGTGCCCAGGAAAGATGGAGGCAGAGGATTACAGAATATAGAAATTATACATAATAAGACCACGAAAGAAATGAGAGAGTATTTCTGGTCAAAAAGCTCACCCTCCCTAAGGATAATTTGTAAGGAGGACGATAACATAACAGCCTTAAATCTTGCATCAGAACGAAGAACTAATGAGGAACCTACCATTGAATCGCTAACTGACCAGTGGCACAGGAAGATATTGCATGGAAGATAACCAGAAGCGCTAAAAAACAATAAAATCAATAAACAAATGTCACTTGGATACATGATAGCAGGTTACCTTTACCCTGAGACTGAAGGAAGGCTTGTAGCAATCCAGGACCAAGTAGTCCCAACCTGATCGTATATTAAAAATATCACAGAAAGATCTTTACCATCGGATCAGTGTCGAAAATATTCTATGGCCCCGGAGTCCATACAGCATGTTACGTCTGCGTGTCCAATCTTGGCTCCGAAAAATATACAGATCGACATGCCATGGCGAAGGATTATCACCAAGCTATTGCCAGAAGAACTGGGCTGGTACTTACCGTCAAGAAGCCATACGAGTACTCACCAAAATCTGTGATGGAAAACGAGGAGTACAGGCTAAACTGGGACAACTTCATTGAGACGGACAGACCGGTGGCACACAACAGACCGGATATCGTCATCTTTGACAAGGGAAATCATATGGCAAACATGTCGACATTGCTGTGCCTTCAGAGGACAAGGTATCTACGGCATATTCCGAGAAGATAAGTAAATACGAAGATCTCGCATTCCAACTGAAAAAGATGTGTAGACTAAAAACGGTGTACGTTACTCCGCTCATAATTTCAACTAATGGCCTGGTCGAGGTACACTTAAGAGAAAACACAGCTCAATTAGGATTGGATGAGAACGAGGTCAACGAGGTTATAAGCTCTGCGCAGAAGCAGGTAATCCTGTGTACGACAAGAATTGTCCGTAAATTTCTTGTGAGTGGCCGAAAGCGTCTCGATTCAGAAGAATCCGACGTCTTGGAATACCAAGCCAATATAAGCCCTATAAGGTGGTTACAAAAAAAAATATATATATAATCTCTTTAACAGTCTCGTTATTTAGGGGGTTTGTTTTTCAAGGGAAATCAGACTGATAGGTCAGAAAACAAAAACTAAATCTCTTTTTTGTCATTTACCAAGCTTTCGAATAGTAATTCTATTCTTCTTCAGGGTTTACTAAAATGGAAGATACAAACAATTAACACATATACAAATTAACATTTTACATTACGTTATTCTATTTCTTTAAAACTACTAACAAAAAAGTGACATCTTTCCTCTCCTTTTTTAAAATTCATAAAACCTTCAATAATTTGCAATTTCAACTATTTATCTATCTTAAACGTCAAATATTAATCGTCACATCCCATAACCCCAATTCACAACAAGTTGTCAGTCCTGTCATCATCTTTCTCTTCCCCATTTTTCTTCTTCATCGTCTTTTTTCATCTTAGCCATCCACTGGTCCCATGTATACCTCTCTTTGTTTACTCTACTTTTCTGAGATTGAATGTGTATAAATGTTGCTTAATGAACTTGTGTCTTTTTTTATTTCTGGAAACTTGTTCATTGTTTATATGGTACATTTCCAAGAACAGTCTTTTTTTTGGAGTTTTTTTCAGACTTTAGTATTTTTGCCTCTTTGAATCTAATTTGATGGTTTCTTCTGAGCTGTGCTTTGCTAATGCACATCTTTCCGGATGATTCCTTACATCACTTTTATGTCCTTGGATTCTGTTATTTAATAATCGTGATGTTTGTCCGATATATTTCTTGTCACATTGTCCACATGGTATTTTATAGACAATATTTGATCTTTCTTCATTCTTCTTCTTGTCTTTTGATTTTGAGAACAGTTTTCCAACCTGATGTATATATTTTTTAGTAATTTTTATGTTTTCGTTTCTGAACTCTTTTATTACTTTATCTGACAGTTTTTCAATATTCGGTAGTGTACAATAAAATTTCCTCCCTTCATCCGGTATTTCCTCATTCTCGTCTCTTTCTCTCCTTGTTTGTACATTCGAAGGTAAATTCATTATCTTATTGATGAATTTACTCGGATAACCATTTTGTTGCAAAGTTTTCTTCATTAGTTTAAGATTTTTCGCTATTAATCATTCATGACATATCTTCTTTATTCTTCCTCGCATTTGGTATATTGTGTTTATTTTTATTTTCATGCTGTGATCTGACATAAAATACACTGTTCTGTTAGTTGCAGAGGGTTTTTTATAGCAATCTAGTATTATATCTTGTATGTCCTTTCTAATTACCTTGGTGTCCAAAAACGCTACCCAGTTTTCTTGATTTTCTAGTTCAACTGTAAATTTTAAATTTCTATCAATCTCACCACTGTCAAACTTTTCAATGCGTTCTATTTTCTCTTTCTTTTGTTGCTATAAATAGATCGTCTACGAATTATTGTATTATTGTTCTATGCAAGCAGAGTTTCATTTTTTATGAATAAATTTCAGCTAAAAATGACTGAGCTCATTGTTTGATTTCGACTTCTTTATTCATTTCCAATGAATAATGCGTTTTATTTTTTCCATCGAATAGTAATTTGGTAATAATTCGTTTTATTTTATTTGTAATGAATATTCCACATACCTCTATTGTAGCAACACAGGGTATTTTTTAAGTCGATACTTTCCTCTTAACACTGTACAGACTGTGAGACAATAAGAAATTTTGTCAAATACAATTGGGTCCGGTAAGGTTTTCGAGATACAGGATGTTGAATGCAAATAATGTTATATCCCTATTCAACCAGAGAAACGATACGCTACTGCTTTTTTCAAAATAAAAATAATTTTCGTGATTTTCCACTAGATTTCAACAAAAACGGCCTCCTGACTTTAACACATGAGCTCAGAATAACGATTAAACAAAAACAGTTTTTCGAAATTTTTCGACTATTTGGTAATCAAGTAGTTACGAGAATGAAAACCTACAGAATGCCTAGGCTTATGATACCTTTTTAAATCTGCAATAACTGAGCAAGTTTTTAAGATGATGTCTACCAGGGGCGTCCTACATTTTTTTACACTGTAGCTCATCAAATTTGAAGGAAATTTCATTTTGTTTTCATTTATTTATTTATTTATTTATTTTTTATTTATTTCGACATCATATTACAATAATATATATCGAATGAACGAGAAATCCCCATTCTACAATGTAAAAACTCATTGAAATTAACAAAATTTAAACCTAAAACAAAACAATTGAAGAAACAAAACAAAATTATAATTCACTTCTCAACATTGAAAGCGAGCACTCATACAAATCCAAGATAACCATCCTCACGCATTTCTGCAAATCCTTTTTACACTGAACTTGAATCTGAGGAAACTTACGGAGAAGAAATCCAAGTTTGCACCTAAGCTATTAGAAATTGCTAAACATCTCCCCGGATATATGTTCGATGCATAATTCGTCCTGTGAGTCACAGGACGAAAGAGTGGAGTACTACGAGTGATTCTTCCAGGTGCATTAAATGGTATTAACGACAATAAATCCGGACAATCAACCACAGAATTCAGAATCCTATATAAATAGTAGAAATCAGTTGCGCGAAGCCTGCTTGACAGTCTCTCAAAGCCAAACATATCCATAATGATAGGGTAGCACCCGTCCACCGGAATGTACGATTTGTATGCCAGAAAACGGATGAACCTCCGCTGAATTCCTTCAATGCGACCCACATCACAGGCATAATAAGGGAACCAAATCACTGATCCATATTCCAGTATGGAAAGAACAAAAGCGCAGTACAGTTTATATATGGTGCAAGGACCAAAATCGTAAGAGTTTCGCATAATGAACCCCAACATGCGGCCGGCTTTCGAGCAGATATTCTCGAAGTGCTGTTTGAAGTTCAAACGATGATCCAGTGCCACACCAAGATCGTCAACCACGTCAACTCTTTTCAGGGACGACGCCCCAAGGTGGTAAGCATACTCAATGTAGTTGTCCGAACGGAAGAAGGAGATTACCCTACATTTACTTATATTCAAAGACAAGCAATTCACCTCCGACCAGTCAAGGAACGAACTAACCTGATCCTGAAACATTTTGGCATCCTCCACGTTTTTCACAACTGAGTTTCATGTCATCAGCATATAACAAAAACTTAGCTTGAAGAGAATGAGATACATCGTTTATAAATAAATTGAAAAGAAGTGGACCAATGTGGGAACCCTGAGGAACCCCGGAAGTAACATCTATGCTTCTAGAAGAAAAACCCTTATACTTAACCGACTGAGTACTGCGACGTGCTTTCCAGGCTATGAAATTAAGAAATTAGTAATATATAACTCAATACTAGAAATATTGTTTATTTATCAGGCGGGGTTTATTTTCCCTCTCTAGTGAACCTAGGAATGGCCTAAACTAAAGTTTCTATTATAATGTTTATTCACAAAATCAATGTTCAATTCACAGGTTATTCGGATTCTAACAATAAAAAATCAATATAATAAGGTGGGCCTGAAATTGGGATCGTAATTTTTAACCTATTTTCACTGACAATAGGTGAGCTTCCGCATCAATCATTCTACAGTAAAAAAAAATCAACAAATAACTTGAACCAATGTACTGAATGGTTGATTAGCAACAATTGTTTTAATTTAAAAAAATAAACTATAAGAAAAGTGATGAAGGTAGGTAAAGTGAAAAAAAATGCAATTAAAAGGACGAGATTTCAAACTTAACTTTGAACGGAGAACTTAGCTGGAACAATTTGTCTTCTCCACAGGAAAAAACGTGGTGAGGTGTTGACTGCGTGATGACAGATGAAAAAAATATGATGTCTTCCAAAATCCTCTAATTAATGATGTTACAAGGTGGATAATGCTCCGTTCAGAATTCTTCCTAGCCAAATTGATTCTTATCGACTCCAAGAATAATACGGAAAAAAAAATCTAAAGGATTGAATATTAAAATTATTAACAAAAAAGTTCTGATGAGTAAAAAAGAATTATTAACTTACCCCCGAATAACGAGGATTTAAGTAGCCAAAGGGTGATTCAGGCAATCCGAATTTAATCGTTATATCAAACAATATACGCCTTTCAAAAGAAATATAATCTTCAAATATATCATAAATCTACTACTACTACTTCTTCTGAATTCACCACTTCTATTTAACGTCTGTATTCCATGAAGGTATTAACAAGAAAGAAAGATACTCGAACATCTGAATTACTGGATTCATGAAAAAAAACTTATAACCTTAGACAAAAAAATTTAGCATATCTTGATAACGCGACGAAGAATTTGTTTATTAAACACAATAATAATTTAAAATGAAAGGTGTCGACATCTATAAATTTTTCCGAAACTAGGATCAGTTAAAAGAAATGAAAAGAAGAAATTTTGAAATATGTTAAGATATCTGTTATTAAAAGTTTAATTGAAGTTTACGTTACAATAATGTATTAATCGAATTCTGAGCCGTAACATTCTCCCCCTTGTTACCAAGGAAAAATCTAAGATTTTTCCTCCTACACAAACAATCACCTCAACACCTGAAACCGTCAAAATACCAACCAAACTAAGAAGAATATGAGAAAAATAATGAAATTTGGACAATAATCATATCTTAATTCTAAATATCAATCACACCACGGGTCTTATCTGGCTTTAATTGAGATACATGCCAAATGCCCTTTGAAATACCGTACTCATCAATAAGTTCATAGGTGTTAACACCCAATCTCTTACGTACTCTAAATGGACCATCAAACCTATCACTTAACTTAGCACTAAAATCTTTTATACTAGAAGACAAGTTATGAGCTTTAACCCATACATAATCATTAATTTCAAATTTTTGTGGTCTATGTCTTAAATTATATTCGTGTTTACACTTTTCATGTGACGCTTTCAATCTTTTCTTAACAAAGACTCTCAATTCGTTCAGCTTACGAAGTTTCTCAGATGTTTCAATTATTGCTTCCTATTATGTACTCTGAGACACTATTACCCTTCTATCTTTTTCCAACTTATAATCAATACCATTCGTTATCATTTCACAACCAAAATTCACAGAATAAGGTGTAGTCTGAATAACCTCATGTTTAGCAGTACGATATGCACACGCCAAATGAGCCAAATATTTATCCCAATGTTTTTGATTATCTTTTATATAACTTGCTATCATAGTCTTAATTACTCGATTTGCTCTTTCGGAGAAATTTGGTTCAGGGTGATAAAAGGGGTTGAAAAATGGCTTGATACTATATTCTTTTAAAAGTTTAGAAAATTCTCTGCTTTTAAATTGTGGGCCATTATCGCATTTAAGCAACTCAGGTACCCCAAACAACAAAAATACTTGTTCCTCTAATGTTTTCACAATAGAAATCGCCGTTGCTTGCCTTAGAGGAAACAATAGAGTAAATTTACTGAAGAAATCACACACCACTAAAACATCTTGATGACTTTTTGAGCTTCGTGGAAAAGGACCTATCAAATCTATAGCAATATATTGCCACCACCTATCAACATTCCGTTTACTACCCATTTCACCAGCTTTAAGTTTCTGTTCAGGCTTGTGAGCTGCGCAAGTTTTGCATTTATTTACATACTTTGATATATCATGCTTCATGCCTGGCCAAAAGTAATTTGAGAAGATTCTATGATAAGTTTTGTAAATCCCTAGATGTGCTCCTGTTGTAGGATCATCGTGAAACTTACTTAAAATATCTAAACGTTTACTTTTAGGTACTACTTGTTTCCAACAAGATGTATTAGATATTGTTCTTCCAGTATTCTTATATATCAATCCATCATCAGAAATTCTAAAGTTAGGATAATTTAAAGGGTTGGTGGAAATTTGTTGCTTCAAGTTATTATACCATGAATCATGAGTAGTCCCAATTGAGATTTCAGAAAGTTTGTACTCAGGGGGAATGGCTCTAGATAAACAGTCAGGCACATAATGACTTTTACCTGCTCTATGAACGATTGTAAAATTTTACATTTGTAGTTTTAATACCCATCTTCCCAATCTACCATGCGGATTCTTCAAATTACTAAGGCACACCAGACTATGATGATCAGTGATAACTGTAAAATGTGGTGCACCTTCAAGATAACACCTTAGTTTTTCAATTGACCACAAAACAGCCAAGCACTCAAGCTCTGTTGTCGAAAAATTACGTTCTGCACGAGTTAAACTTCGTGATAGATAGCATATGACATGTTGTTTGCCGTCATATATTTGAGAAAGCACATATCCTAACCCATATCCACTACTATTACATTCCAGGATAAATTCGTTATCAAAATTACAACAAGATAAAATTGGTGCGCTCACGAGAAGATCTTTTATTCTACTGAATGCCTGTTCACATTCTTTTGTCCAAACAAATTTGCAATTTTTACGAGTTAATTTGCTGATAGGTTCCAGAATTGTTGATAAATCTGGTATGAATTTACGATACCAAGTTATCATTCCTATAATCCTATTCACTTCTTTAGGTTTGGTAGGTCTAGGCATATCGACTATGGCGCTTACTTTTTCGGGATCAACTGCCAAACCGTTACTGTTAACTACATAGCCTAAAAATTTAAGTTCAGAGCGACAAAAAGTGCATTTTTCCTTATTTAAAACTGGATTTGCCTCTAATAATCTTTTAAGGACCATATCAAATATTTTCAAATGCGTGTCGAAATCAGGAGTGACTATTATAATATCATCAAGATACCTAAAAACGTATCTAGCGAATTCGGGACCAAAAAGAGAATCAACCAGTCTTTGAAATGTGCCAGGGGCATTAGTCAGCCCAAAAGCAAGTCTTTTGAATTGAAAAAGTCCTTTACCAGATATAGTGAAAGCCGTGTATTGTTTACTGTTCTCCGTTAATTTTATCTGCCAATAAGCATCTTTTATATCAAGTGAAGTCAAAAATTTAGCATTTCCCAAGCTATCGAGAATACTAGATATATGAGGCAAAGGCCAGGCACATTTTTCAGTTACTACATTGAGTTTTCTACAGTCTACACAAAAGCGATACGTGTTATTTTTCTTTGGAACCATCAAAACAGGTGAACTCCAACCACTATCAGATGGTTCGATAACGTCTAGTCTAAGCATTCTAACAACCTCTTCATCGATTCTCTTTTGCATGTAAGGACTTACTGGGTAATATTTCGATTTAATTGGTCTACTAGAATTTACAATGATTTCATGTTCTATTACATTGGTGCACCCTAATTCGATATTTTCTACCGATCTGAAATAATTATCAACAATCTCATCAAGCTGTCTCTGTTGAATACCGGTCAAGTCATCAGCAGTTTGTAAGGAATTAAGAACATTAAAACTATGAGATTCATCAAATCCGAAATGCCAAGAGCCTTTTCGAAGATCTGGAATTATACCCATTTTTATCCAAAATACTGTGCCGAGTACAATACTATGTCGTAGTTCAGGTAACACATAACAATTAAAAATGTGTACTCTATTCTCTAATTCTATTGGAATGGTAACATAACCTATACAATTGAGTTTTTCATCATTAGCCACTGTGCACGATATTATTTTCTTAGTAGTTAAAGGCATTCCCAATGTATGCAAATAATTGTAAGTGTTCGAATTAATGAAAATTTGATTGGCGCCAGAATCAAGTAATCCTTGAAATTCTCGATTATAAATTTTAACTGAAATATAAGGGCATTCTCCTTCAGATGCTACTTGAAGTATGTATTGTAGAACTGGCTTGTTTTTACTATTGTAATTACTGATTTCTAAGTCTGTACAAGTGAATTCCAAATCATCTATATCGATTACATTATTTTCAACCGATGACATAGGCGAAGTTGAAGCTCGGTCAACAATTAACTTCGGTGATAGTTTAAATTACACTTAGGACATGAAAGTTTAGTGTGACCCAATGTACCACAAGAATAGCATCGAATAGTCTTGTCTGTACAATACCTTGCCAAATGATTAGGACCTTTACATTTATAGCATACTATAGGTGAATTTTGAACTTTATTGTCAGAAAACCTTCTATTATGTACATAAAATTGTTCACCGGTATTGGATTGATTACCGTTATTAATACTTCGATTAATCCCTTCACCTCTAGGGTGGTAACTACATGAAGGTCTATCGAATTTTGTAGATGGACAAGTATTATATGTATCAGGAGTGTTTCTGCCTCGATTTACATCTCTGCGACTATTGAAATGCAGATTCATCGGATTTTCGAACTTAGAATTTCCCGAACACTGAATTTCTGAACAGGAATGATTTGACAGTAAACGATCACGATATTCGCTACTACTCCTAGACTCAGACCTATCTCTAGAGTTTGATGTATTTCTATTTCTTGATTCAGATCTATTTCTTGAGTGAGATCTATTTCTTGAATGAGATCTATTTCTTGAGTGAGATCTATTGCTTGAGTTGGATCTGTTTCTATTTCTGTAGTTGGATCTTTCTCTATTACCCGAATTTGATCTCAATGAACTCTCAGAGTGAGTTGAAGGATTTCGAAAACTAACCTGCTTATCGATAGTAACAGTGTCTAATTTATTACGGGAATTTTTAAGGTTATATTCTAAGTCAATTTCAACTGCGTTCTTATGTATTACAGGAGGAACAAAATTATTAATATTATGCTTAGTATCCTCCAATTTTCGACCTAGCTTAATCAATGTGTCCAAAGAGTCTATATAATCAATTAATCCAAAATGCATTTGGTATTCTGGTCTTACCCTTACACGAATGAGTTCTAATTTTGTTTTTTCATCTATAGAGAATGAAAGTCTACTAAAGAGATTTTGCATATAAGCCACATAAATTGCAATCGACTCAGATTCACCCTGTGTTCTTTCTTTAATTTGATCAAAAATTTTTTTATCCCCATGTCTGAAAAATTCTTCCCGGAATAGCGTTTTTAGGTCATCCCAATTGCTAGTATTATGTTTTATGGCTCTATAATATACTAAAGCTTCTCCCTCAAACAATTCAGAAGCACAACGAAAAACAAAGTCATGAGATAAACCTCTCGATTCGATAATATCATTCACTCTTTCAAAAAATGCGTTTAAACTCAAGGAGTCATTTCTACCTGAATATTTTATATCGAAGCTTTTAAAGGACATTTTTGGATCAGAAAGATGCAAGTTTTGAAGAAGATTAGATGAATGATTAATCGGTTCATTTCCGGTATTACTAGGTGTTGATGTTACTGGATTATTTTGATTTGTGTGTGTACTTTCAAATCGTGAAATTAATTGCAAAGCTTCTGTTAACAGATCAGTCCTACATTCCAGTAGTGGTTTTTCAGTTTCCGATGGGTTAATACGTTCAATTCTACCAATCTAATGAGCAAGTTTACTCCTAATCTTACGCTGCATAGACCCAGTGAAAGGTTCTGAGAGATAAGACTTGACAGTGTCAATTTTTGAACTACATATTTCCAACTCTGTTTCTGCATCTAATGAATAAACTTCCTTAAAAGATCTACCTTGTGCTTCTAGTTTCAAGGTCTCTCGCAAAAGCTTTATAAGTTCTGAGGATGTACCACAAGGTTTCAAACCTCTTACTGAAATTTCATATTCGACCTCTTCTTTATTCAATCGATCTGGTTCAATTCTTAATGATGATAATGCCATTTTCAAGAAAGTCTATCAACTAACTGAGAACTATCTTGTGAAAATTTATCAAAATGTATTAACTATTATATAATAATTTTACAAAACGTTTTCAGACGCTTTATTT